>JAJNNX010000102.1:0-32240 GCA_023159155.1 Ustulina deusta | reverse complement strand
AATTTTATAAATACTAAAAAAAACAAAAAAAAAAACAAAAATTAAATAAAAATTATATATTAACTATAAAAATATAAATTTAAAAACAAAAAAGTGTATAGAACTTTTACTAAAAATTAAAAACTTAAAAAATAAGTTATAAAAAACGAAATAATTTATAATATTAAATTTGGTAAATATTTATTAGTAAATTAAAATCATATTAAAAAATAAATAAAAAATAGCTTTTGAAATATTATTTAGTTTTACTAATATATTAATATATTTTTGAACAAAAATTACAAATATATTATAAAGATTTATTACTTAAATTGTTATAATATATTTTAATAATATTTTAATTTATTAAATATATTAAAAAAGTACTTATAGTATTATAAAATATTAAATTATTAGTATACCTAAAAAAAAAAACAAATTTTATAAATAAAAAAACAAATTCTTTAAATTTATAATATTATAAAAAAAAATTTAAATTTAAAAATTAAAAGTTTTAGTAAAAAAAATTAGCTAGTACTTAAATTAATAAGTAATATAAAAATATTTATTAGATTTATAAATTATATTTAAAGTTTTATAAAAGATTTTGAAAAAATTATAGTATTTTTTATAAACTTAAAAAAAAAAATCAAACGTTTTAAAAAATAAATAAAAAACAAAAAATATTTAATAAAATAAAAAAATTAGTAATAAATAATTTAGTAATAAAGTTATTAAATCTAAATAAAAAGTTTAAAATTAAAATTAACATATATAATAATATAATAAGCAGTTAATTAAATTAATGCAATAAAAATAAAAAATTATATTTAGTAGCATTTTTTTTAATAAAGTTTTTAAAACTTGCAGTAAACTATTTTTTATTAAATAAAAAACTTATAGCTATAATATAAATATTTAAAAAATAAAATTACTATTTATATAAACTAAAATAACTAATAAAAATATATTTAAATTATAAAGATTTTGTTATTTTTATAATAATAAAATTACTAAATAAATAATAAACAAAATAAACAAAGTTTTTATTTTAGTTTAATTTTAAGACTTTTTATATTAAAAATTTTTTTTTATAAAACAAATATATTAAATTAATAAAATAACTATAAATAAAATAAAATAAAAAGATTTTGAATATTTTTATAGTAAAATTAAAATTAAATATTAATATTTATAATAATATAACTAAACTATAATAAAAAAATATAAAAATTGATTTAAAAATATAAAGAAAATGTAAAAAGTTTAAAAATAATATAAATAGCTAGTTTATAAAAATAAAACTATATATATTATAATTCATATTATATATTACTGACACTTTTAAAAAAATTAATTTAAAATATTTATAAAAATAAATAAAATAAATATTAAAACAAATTTAAAACAAAAATTAAAATTTAATAGTTATATATTTTATTAAAAATTAAAAAAAAAGTTAAAAAAATTATATAAAAATATAATATATATAAAAAAACAAAACTACTAAAATATAAACCATATAAATTAATATAAATAATTAAACTATTAAATAAAGTTTGAAAAATTATTACATTTAATTTTATTTTAGTTATTATAAATAAACTTATAAAATATAAAATATTAATAGTTTATTATTTATAAATAAATAAATAAATAAATAAATAAATAAATAAATAAATAAATAAATAAATAAATAAATAAATAAATAAATAAATAAATTAAATTAAATATTTGAGTAATATTTTTAATATTATTTTAATAAATAGCAAAATAATTAAGTTAAATTATTATTATTTAAAGCAAACTATAGTTTTAATTTAAACAATAAACAAACTATAATTTTAAAAATTATAATATTAAAAATAAATATATAAACTAAAAAGCTTATAAACTTATAATAAAAGTTATAAAATAAAGTATTATTATAATAAAAATAAATTATTAAAATTAATTTTAAAATAAAAATAAAGTTTATATTTTAAAATATAATATTAAAATAAAAAAAGTAAGCAAAAAATTTAATTTTAAACAAATTAAACTATTTAAAATTAAAAAAATTATTTTAAAAATTAATTATTATTTAAAAATATTAAAAATATAATATTAAAAAAGTATTAAATTTATATTAACACAAAAAAAACTTTAAATATTTAATTAAATAAAAAAAGTATTTATATATATAAAATATATAAAAACTTAAAAAATATTTAAAAAATATTAAAAAACTTTTTATATAGTTTTATTACTAATATTTAGATTAATTAATTTTAAAAAAGCAAAGTTAATTAACTAAATAATAAAAAAACTAAATATATTTTAATTTAATTTAAAAAAAAAAAAAGTAAAAGAAATTTTAACTTATTTTTTTTTATAATATTTTTGTTTTTTTAACCGATCTAACTTATTTAATTTATTAAAAAACTAAAGTTTATAATTTACTATTTAGACTTTTTATTTTTTAAAAAAATATTTTTATAAATAAAAACAAAACAATTTAAAAAAAGTTTTATTTAAATTTTATTAAATATAAAAAAATTATATTTTTATAGTTTTTTTTTTATATTTAAAACATTAATATTTAAATATAATTTAATTAAAAAAGTTTATAAAAATATTAAAAGTACTATAAAAATAATTAATATAAAAATATTATTTATTATTTTATAAAAAGAAATTTAATTAAAATAACAAAAATAAAATATAACTTTATATCTAATCTATTCGATTAAAAAAACTAAAGCTAAACATTGTTTAGTTTTATTAGATTTGGATTTTTTTATATAACTAGATATTTTCAAAAATTAATAAAAAAAAACTGAAAAAAAAAAACAAAACAAAAGACCTAAAAAAAAAAAAACCTGTTAATTAAAAAGTATTAAAAACAATAATTTAAAAAAAAATTAATATTATAAATTAATAATATAAAAATTTTTTTAAAAAAGTTAAGTATAAAATATAAAAAAGAACTTTTAATATATAACTAATAAAAAAATATTAAAAGTTTTAAATTATATAATAAATTATTAAATTATTAATAAATAAATAAGCTTAAATTACTAAGAAATAAATAAGCTTAAATTATTAGTAAAAATATAATCTTAAATTATTAGTAAGCAAATAAACTAAAAAAAATAAGATCTAATTAGTAAAACTTAATATTAAAAAAAAATTAGCTATAAAGTTATAAATATATTTATTATATTTTATAGCAAATAGCTTTTTTATTATTATTTAATTGAAACATATAAATAGTTTGTAGAATTATTTATATAAAAGTTTATTTTTTAATAAGTATTAAATAATATAAATATTCGATTTATTATAACTTTAATTTTTTATTAAATAAACTTTATTATTATAATACTATAATAAACTACTATATTAGCTTATTTAATATAGCAAGATTATTATAATTAAAAAAAATAAAATAATTATATAATAAAAATTTAAACTATAATATAAAAACTTATTAATACTATAAGTTAGATTTTATTTTTATTTTTGCTAATTTATAATATTTTTATAATTATTAATTAGTATTAAATAAGCTATATATAATATATTATATATAAAAATAAACAAATAATATATATAAATAGAATATAATTTATTATATATTATATTATTTATAAAACATAAAAAAAATATTTATATAAAGTATAAGTTTTTTTATATTTATGTAAGAGCTTATATTATTGTACGAGCTAATATAATAAAGGGGGAGTAGGGTCCTTTTTATCTAGCCGAGGTTCGGCTAATATTTATACAAAGTCGAGCGTGAACTCGCACTCCGTGCAAGTTATATAATAAAGTTATAACTAATGCTAGTTATTCTAACAATTATTATATATTATTTATTTTAAAATTTTAAATATTTTAGGTTTTATAGATTTATAATTATTAGTTTTATAACAATATCTAACTAGTATTACTTTTCGCTTATATTATTTATTTTTAATTTTATTTGTAGTAATATTTATTAATTTAAAATTTAGTAAGATTATATTAATATTTTTAATATATTTCCAAACAAATTGTTATATATTAAAAACAATTTTTTAATTATTATAATAACTAATAATTTTTTTAATTTTTATATTATTAAAAAATAGTTTATATTTTTTAAATATAATATTATATAATATTTAGTTAATTATTATAAAAAAATAAGCTATTAAATTTGTTATATTTTAAAGAAGTGTTATTATTTATAAAATTCTAAGTAGTATAAAAAAAGCTATTAATGCTTAATTAAAAAAAATCTAAAATATTTAATTATATTAAAAAAAAAAATTTTTATTAATAAGATTTTATATATAGCAAATTTTTTTCTAAATTTATTATAGCTTTTTAATAAAAAAATATTTTAAATTATAATTATGTTTAATTTAATAATGAGATTAATTAGTTTGAGCTTTTTATTTTTATTTTTTGATAAATTATATATTTTAATATATAGTATATTTTTTTTTAATATTTTATTTATAAGTTAGGTTTTAAATCTATTTAGTACTTTTTATAATAGTAATATAAAAATAAAAATGTTCTTTATTTTTTAAGTTTTATATAATATCATTTAGATTTTATAGAGTAATATAATTTTATTATATATTTTTTTAATTTTATTAAAATTTTAAACTAGAGCTATTTTATATTTATATAATATTTTAATTAATAAGTTTTAATATTTTTATATTTTTTTAATTTTTTAGACGTATTTTTTAGTTAATTAAATTTTTTTAGGTTATATAGCAAAATATAAGTAAATATTTAAATAAATCTTTTTTTTTAATTAATTAACTTTAAAAATATAAAATTATTATATTTTATATTATTAACTAAACAAAGCTTTGTTAATTTAAGCTTATATATTATAAATATTAAAAAAAAAACTTTATTTATTTAGTTTTTAAGACTTTTGCTTTTCTTGCTTTTTTTATAGTTTTATAGATAATAGTTTTAAAAATTATTAAAAATTTATTATTCAATAAAATATTTATAAAAAAATTATTATTGTTTATTTTTAATATTTAGTTTATAAAGTTTATAAGTAGCTAATTAATATTATAAACATATTTTTATATAATTTTATTGTTTAAGTTTAATATTAAATTAAAAGTTATTGTAGTAGTATATAATAAAAATAAAATTTAAATATTAACTAAAAATTAATCATAATTATTTATAGTTTTAATTATTAATTTATTATGAAAATATAATTAAATAAGTAAAGGTATAAAAATAATAATATATATATTATTAAAAGTAAATATAGCTATTAGAACTAAATTTTTAAAATAGAAAAAGTTACGGCTGGCTGGCTAGCTAGCCCACTGACCCCTTATCAATAAGGGAACCCATGGGTGGCACGGGCCACCCATTGCACACACAACTATCCAACCATACATACATAAATCTTTCTATATGTTACGGGCAAAGCTAGCCTTAAAAGCCTTGCCGATTAATAGAAGTTCCGGACCTCCGCCAGAACTTATAGAACTCCTTACAGAAATGCATTAAAAAAGTACGTCGGAACTCCGCGTTAGCAGTACATTAATAGCTATATAGCCACAAAAATTCTGCTTTTATAAAATCTTTTTTTTTTTTTTTTTTTAAATTAATTAATAAACAATATTTCTTAGCTATTCAACTAAATCTTTTTATATATTAACTAACTTTGCTTTTCTTAAACAGCGTTAGTATAGCTTATTAGTTACGTAGCACTAGGAAAGTTATAAACAACTTTATAAAAACACTACTTTTTTAATAAGCAGTTTTTAAAAAATTTAGTAACCAAATGTTCTAAATTATTAAACAAAAACTAAACAAGCAGTTTAGTACTATAAACAATTCGATTATTTCTATTTTTATATAAATATAAAAAGATCTAATAGGCTGTATTAATTATTTTGCTATAAAAATTAAATAGTTTTATAACAACTTTTTTTTTAGTAATAAACTATAAATCCTAATAAATCTTATAACAAACCTAGCGCTAATAATTCTAAAAATAGCTTTTATTTAAAAAATACTTAATAAAAAAACTGCTTGTTTTACTAATAAACTTTTTATTAATAATTCTAAAAAAAAGCTTTTTTAATAGCTTAAAAAGTTTATTAGTTTTTATGCAAGATTTTCTATATAAAAAATAGCTATAAAACATAAGCTAGCTTAAAATACTAAATTTATAAAAAAAAATACTAATAAGTTTTATATTATTAATAAAATATTTAATAGCTTTATAAAAACAAATATATAGCTATTTTTTATTATAAAAAAGTATACTAATATATAAAATCTTATTAAGTTTATAATATATTTTTATAAATACTACTTTAATATTAATTAAATAAAAAAATTAGTTTAAAACTTATTTTTTTTAAGCAAAGCTTAAAAATATTTTTTATATTTTTTTTTAGAATAAAAAAAAACTTTTGCTTATATAAATAGTATTTTTTAAAACAATACTACAAAGCTTATTATTTTAAAAAAAATTATTAACGCTTAGCTAATAAACAAATTAATTTTATATAATTTATTATTAAATTATGCTAAATAAATATATAATATAATAACTATAGTAGGTTGTTTAAAAAAATATAGTTTTTATTATTTTTTTAACTAAAAAGCAAACAGCAAGTTTTTATTAAAATTGCTATTTTTTTTTTTGCTACTTATAACAAATATGCAAAAAAATACAAAAATAACAAAAGTAAGAACTACTAGCTCTTTTTTTGCTTAAAACAAACTTAAAGCCTAATAAGTAGCAAACAAAAAAATAAACAAACAAAAAACAAATAAGCAATATTTACAATATAAAAAAAATAGTTATTTTATTGTTAAGTATTTATTTATTTTTATTTAATAACCTATAAAAACTAGGGGCAGAATAAAAACTGCTAGTATAACAACAAAATAAAGCATAAAAACAAAAAATAACAAAGATTTAAAAAACAAATAGCTTTTGCTTTTAATTGCTAGCAAAAGTATATAAAAAATTTAATTCTTATAAGTTTAGTAGTAAAGTTAGAACAGCTAATAAATAGCCTATTTTTTATTATAGATTTTATTTATAATAAAACATTAATTATTAAAACAATAGTTAATTAAAGTTATAAATATATAGCTGCAATAAGCAATTTTTTAAGTTAATATTTATAATTATTATATATTCCTATTAGCTTAAAAAGGCTAAAAAAAGCAATAATAAATCAGAAAATTATTAATAAAATAATATATATTAAGTTTGATATTAATAAGTTTTAATAAAAAATATTAATATATATAGTTTTTTATTTAAAGCATAATATTATTTTAAAAAAACTTTAAATAAAACAATTAAAAATAACTTATATTGTTTATAAATATATAATTAGTATAAAACAAACTAAAGATTTTAAAATATAAAAAACTAAATTTATTTTATAAACTAAAAGCATTAAAAAAATATATAATATATACTAACTTAATAAAATAGTTTTTGCTACAAAAATAAAAAAACTATAATATACCAAAGCAGCTAATATTTTAATATTTGCTATTATACTAGCAAATATTACAAAAGCTTTAGTACTAAAAAACTTAATTTTACTACTATTCTAATTACTAGAAAAATTAAAAAATTAGGCTTTATTATTTAATAAAACAGCAAAAAATAAGCTTTGTTTATATTGCAAAAAAGCCAATCATAAAATACTACTTTTATAAACCCCTTAAAAAACAAACCTTTAAGTAGTATAAAAGCTTTTTTATAAAATATTATAAAACAAACTAGTAATATTAAAAAAAATATTAATAAAACTACTAAACAAAAACTATATTAAAGCTAATAGCTTATTTATAAGCGCTCCTATTTTTTTTATAAAAAAACCAAAAAAAAGTTATATTTTTATATTAATTATAAAACGTTTAATACTATAACTTAAGCAAACAAATATTTTTTCCTTTTTATTAAAGAAATACTAGCAAACTTTTTTAAAGCTTATTAATTTATAAAGCTTAATATTTAAGTAATTTTTTATAAGTTATATATTAAAAAACAAAATAAGTAAAAAATAACTTTTTGTATAAAGTTTAGCTTGTTCGAATAATTAATAATCTTTTTTAGATTGTTTAGCGTTTTTACTATATTTTAGCGCTACATAAACGCTACTTTACGCCTATACTTAGATATTTTTGCTTTTATATATATAAATAATATTTTAGTATAATTAAACGGGTTAAAAAAGAACTATTTAAAAAAAATAAAACAAATCTTAAATATTTTATAAGCTATAAGCTTATATTTTAATATTAATAAGTATAAATTTGGAATAACTATAATAAAATATTTAAAATTTATTATTAAAGCTAGAATAAAAATATAAATAAACTTTAAAAAAATAAAAACTATCCGTAAATAAAAAGTTTTTAAATTATTTAAAAGCATAAAATTTTTTTTAAGCTTTATAAACTTTTATAAGCAATGTATATTAAAATATATTAATATTATAGTACTACTTATAATTTTAACTAAAAAAAAAACTTTATTTTATTAGAAAAATATAAAAAACGCTACTTTTAAGCAGCTTAAGTTATTTTTTATATTAGAACTAGTTTTTGCCTAATTTAACTTAAGCAAACTTATAGTACTAAAAGCAAATTATTTTAGAATAGCTTATAGTAATTATTTATAAAAAATAATTATAAGATTTATAATAAAAAACTCCTAGTAATTATAAACTATATAAATATATAAAGTAATAAGCTATAAAGTTTTAAAAAAATATTTTTAGTGCTTTTAAATTATAAAAACTTAAAATATTTTATAATTTTACAAAAGCTTTTAAAAAAATAAGTTAGATAAGCTTAGTTTTTAGCTAATTTTAAGTTTATGCTTATTTATAAAGCAAAAGTAAATAATATTTAGCTAAACGCCCTATTATAAAAAAAACAAAACCTATTTTTAAAAATAAACAAACAATTTATCGAAAAAGAATTTGTGCTATTTTACTAAGAATAGGTAGCTTTTAAGCTATATAGCAATATAAAAATAGGCTTATTAGAGTTCTAAAAAAATAAACTATTTTTAAAATACTAGATTTTTATATATAAAGATTTTTAATAAGCTTAGAATATTACGCTAAATTAGATCTTTAGCTACTAGTTAATAATTAAAGCTATAAAAAATAATAAACAAAAATTCCTACTAAATATAAAAATAAATAAAAAGTTCTTAAATATTAATATTTTAGAATATAAGATTAAAGCAAACAATATTTTATAATATTAAAGTTATATATAAGTATTAGACTAAAAGCTACTTTAAACCAGTTTAATTTAGAACTACTATAATTTAATATTAGTAAAATATTTAAAAAAAAATAGAACTATAGCAATACTAGCTAGGAGCTACTTTTAGCTAAATATATATTAAATAATATATTATTTTATTAATAATTATAATATATGCGGTAGAAAAACTATTTAAAAATATAAAAAATAAAGCTTTTTTAAGTTATTTCTAGTTTTAAAATAGTTCTAAAGCAAGCTATTTATAGATTTTATAATAAACTTTTTTATAACAAAAAATAATAATTTATTTTTTATTATAATAATTACTAATAAATTAAACAAAATAATTATTATTAAAGCTATATAATTAATAAATATAAAAATATATATTAAGTAGTTTATATACTATTTTTAGCATTTTTATAGATTTTTAAAAACAATTACTAGTAATAAAAAAATAAATTAAATAAAAAGTTTTTAATAATACTTTTATAAACTAGTTAAAATAAAACAAAAATTAAGTATTGCTTATTATTTTAAAATAAATAATATTATAAAAAAAGCTAACTAAAAAGTTTTAACTTATTTTTATATATTTATTGCTTATATATAACTAGATTAAAAAGTACTACTATTAAACGTAATATTAGTAATTAATAATAAAAACTTTTTTATAATAGAGCTAAACTTGTTTTTTATTTAATATAAATATTATATAGACCTAATCAAGCTAGTAATTTGTTTGCTTATATTAGCTAAAAAGCTAAAAATACTAGCTAAAACATTTGTTTAACAATTAAAAAACGCTTAAGAGTTCGCCTAAGCTATTATAGCTGTAGCGTAACAGTATATATAAAAAATAGCTAATAATAAGCATAGTCCCGCGGACCGCTTTAAAAAAAAAATTTAAAGATAACTAAACTTAAAAAATATTACTATGGACCAATTCTCTTAAAAACTAGCGTAGCTCTACTCTAAATATAAAGTAACTAAAATTATAAGCCTTTATATAATAAAGCTAAACATTCCTAAAAGGATATATAACTATTTCTATGTTAATCTTTTATAATAAGCAGTTATAGACCCCTTTTTTATTACAAATTAACCCAAATATACAACCGCTAGCAGTACTACCTAAAAACAATAAATTTTAGGTAAAAAACATTCTATAAGCAAGAAACAAGCAAGGAAAAAGCCGGGGTGGGCCCATTCGCCGCGAAATCAGAGTTAAGTGGGCCGGTTATTAGCAACCTACATAGGAACCCCTCGATAATTTCGCCGATACCGCGGCTCTAGAGCATTGAAAGCCTTGCCGATTAATGGAAGTTCCGGACCTCCGCCGGAACTTACGGAACTTCTCACGGAAGTGCGTCGGAGAAGTGCGTTAGAACTCCGCGTTAGCAGTACGTTAATAGCTATATAGCCATGAAAACTCTGCTCTCGCAAAGTTTTCTTTTCTCTTTTCTTTCCCTAAGTTAGTTAATAAACAGTATTTCCTGGCCATTCGGCTGAATCCTTTCACACTATATATTATTTATACTTAGTTTTTTTTTTTTTTTTTTTTTTTATAATTAATATATATTTAAAACTCTAACTAAAAGCTTTATTTTTTTAAAAAATACCTGCTATAATAATCGTAAGATCTATACAATTTTAAAAAAGCTTAAAAAGCTTTATATCTTACTTGAACAATTAACGCTAAGCTAACTTTTAACCCTAGCTTTTAAAAAACTAATTATGGTTTTTAACTAACCCTACTAATTAATACTAAAGCTAAAATCCTTAGTTAAAATAACAAATTATAAACCTTAAACAAAACTTACTACCTATAATATATAATAATAACCCTAATATAAATAACCTAAACTTTTTATAAAGTAACCCAGCTAACAAACTATTATTAGCGCTTGCTAATAAAATAATATATTTTAATTTTATAAGTTTTATAAACTTATATTTATGTTTTAATAAGATTTTTATAACTAATATAAATAAACGTTTATTTAAAGCTATATTAATATATATATTAATTAAATTTTATATTATAAGTTTTAAAAATAATAATAATAAATTTTATAATATTTTTAAAAAACTTTATTAGCTGATTTATAAGCAATATTAACAAACGATTAATAGCAATAATTTTATAAATATTTAATATAACTTTATAATAAATTAGATTTAAAAAAATATATTAGTTAAAGTTTATAATTTAATTGTTTTAATAAAATATGATAATATTTATATTTTTTATTTTAAACTAATAACTAACAAAAAAAAATAGTTTATTTAAAATTTAAAAGCTTAATAAATTAAAAAATATTTAATAAAATTTATTAAACTAACTAAAAAGTTTTGTTTAAAAAAATATATTTTTAAACTATTATAGCAAAAGTTTAGAACTTTGCTCCTTAAGATCTATACTAATTAGTAATAGTAATAAATTTAAACCTAAATATTATAATAGTTTATTTTAAAAAACTTAACAATAAAAACTTAGAATGTTTTAAAACAATAAGTAATTAAATTAATTCTTTTTAAAAAAAACTTAAAAAAAAAAAAGCTAAGCTAATTAAATCTAATTAATTAGTAGTTAATTTAATAATCTATACTTAAAATATTATTTTAAAAGCTATAATAAAAAATAGCTATAAAAAATTAGCTAAAATTAAAGTTCTAATTTTTTATAATAAAAATTTAAAAAATAAAATTATTTTATAAGTTTAGAACTAACTTAAATTAAACTACTTTTGTACTAATAATAACTAGTTTAGTAATAATACTATAAAAATAATTAATATTAAATTTTATTTAAAAAGTATAATTATAAAAAATTATTAGTTATATTTAAATAATATATACTTAAATTATATTGAAAAGTTTAAAAAACTAATAATATATTTTACTTAGTAATATTTAGATCTAAACAAAAAGCAAAAGTTTTATGCTAAATTTAAAAAATTAAAACTAAAATTTTGAGCTAAGTTTTAAAGCTTTAAATTTTTTTTTGTTTAATTAGCTAATAAGTAGCAAATTACTAAATTTTTATAAAAAAATTATACTTAATAAATTAAAAAACTAAACAATTAATTAATATTTTAATAATAAGTATAACTTTAAAATATTTATTTTTTATTACAAATAGTTAATATATAATATATTAAAAACAAATATAGCTATAAAACAATATAAAAATACTGCTATAGTAGCTTTTAGCAATAATACTAAATGTTGTAGCTATATAAATCCTGCTTTAAACAATATATAAAGATTTTAAGCTAGCAGTAATTTTAATACTAAAGCTCTAGCTAGTACTAAGTAGTCCTATTTAAAACTTAGCTTTAATAAAATAAAATATTTAATAAAAAAGAAATAGTGGTTTATATACTATAAAGAAAATACTATACTAAGAACTATTTTTTTACAAAAAACCCAAAACTAATAAATAAAAAATAAAAAGTATAGCTTGTTATATTATTTATAAAATATAAACAAAAAGACTTACTAAAAAAAAATATTAAAATAAATAAAGCAAAAAAAGCCTAGCCCTAAAAAACTTTTTTTTTTTAAAAAAACTTGGTAGCTAAACTAAACATTAATAATATAAAAGATTTTTTAATTTTATTTCTAAAAAGAAATCTTTTTATTATAACTTATATATTGGTATTAAATAGAACTACTATTACTATAAAAATATTTTTATTAATATAAAAATAAATAAATATATTTTTATAAACTTTTATTTTATAAAACTTATTTTGTTTAAACTAAATATTATATTTATAAATAACTTTTTAAAATAAATAGTTTTAAAATATAATGCCTAATCTTAATAAAGTATTAAAAAAGCTATTATAATAAACTTTTATTTATAAAGCAAAATCTTTAAAAATATTTTATTAATTAAAATTAAAATAAAATATAAACTATTAATTAAAAAAATATTTTATAAAATATATAATATTTTATTTAACTTATAAAAAAAGTATTATATTTTTTTGTTTAAGTTGCTTTTAAAAAACTAAAAAAAAACCAAAAAAAAAACCTTTATAAAGTAATACTTTGCTTATATATTTAACTATATTAAGCTAGAACTTATACCTTTTTTTTCTAAAGATATATAAACTTTATATAACAAGCTAATTTAAGCGCTACGTAACTTTTTAAATATTACGTACAAAAAACAAATAAAATAAACTAACTTTATAGTTTTATTTAATCCTTAACAAAAAAAACCTATATTAAACCTTATGCTAGAAAAAATATAAAAAATAAATTGTTAATTAACTATTGTTAAAAGAAATCCTAAACTTTTATATATACTTTTATTAAAAAAAACAAAATAGCTATATAATGCTTAAGAACTATACTAGTTATAAAAAAACATAATTAAATAGTATAAATATTAGCTTATTATTAATATTATTATTATTAGTACTATATCTTTTTTTAATATATTTAAATATAAAAAAATTAAAGTTTATATTATAAATATTTATAAAATTAATATAATTATTTATAATAAAAAAAATAATAAAAAATAAAAACTAAAATATAAAGCTTTAGAACTAGTTTTTAAAAAGTATTAAAATTTATTTAGAACTTTTAGTAAAATTAACTCTAATAAACTACTTTTTAACTAACTAGTTAATTACTATATTAAATTTATATTTAGTAAAAATACTAAAAACTTTATAAATAGTTTTTTATATTATATATTTTTAAAAAAATTAAAAGCTTTAAAAAAATATATAATCAATAATTTATAAAAAAAGTTTATTAAGCTTAAAAACGCTTGTTTTATTACTTTAATATTTTTTGCTCTAAAACTAAACAGTAGTTTTTATTTTTATATAAATTATTATAAAATTAATACTTTTTTAAAAAAAAAAAAAAATTTTTTTACTACTAATTAAAAAATCTTTATTTTATATTTTAAAAGCTAAAATTTTTATAAAAATTAATATTTAATAAATATTTTATTATATATAAATATATTTTAATTATAAAAACTTTATTATTTTTAAAATATATTATAGATTATTTAAGTATAAAGTACTACTTTTTAGCTTATTAAATAGCCCTACTACTTTTTAATAATATATAAATAATATTTTAAGCAAATATTTAAATAGTTTTTATAATATATATATTAATAATATATTAATTTATTTTAATAATTTAAAAAAATATTAAAAATATATAAAAAAGTATAAGTTCTATATTAGCAAAACTAAATATTTAAGTTATATTATAAAATAAAAAAATTTAAAATAAATTTAAAAAAAATATTAATAGTTTATAATTAAATAAAGTTTATTTTTTTAAAAGCAACCTAATTTTTTTTTAAATTTTATAACTTTTATTAATATTTTATTAAATATTATAGCTAAATTTCTAAGTTTTTATTTAACCTAACTAAAAAAAATATTATATTTTGTTAGAACAAAGCTTATCAATATATTTTTAATAAATTTAAAAATAAACTAATAAATATTTTTATTTTAGTTTATTTTTATTACAACTAAAAAACTTGCTTAAAAATAAACATATTTAATAGAGTAGCAGCTAGATATTTTTTTTAAAAAAGTAATAATAAAAAATAATTTTTAATAATTTTCTATTTAAAAACTTTATATAAATCTAAGTTAAACTACACTATTTATAATAAAAAAATGTTAGTAATTATTAAAAGCTTTTAATACTAAAAACTCAAATTAATAAAAATTTTAAAAAATTAAATCTTTATTATTATTATAAACTATAAAATATTTAAATATTTTAATTTAAAGTAATAGTTGAACTAGTAATAAATAAACTAGGCTAACTTTTTAGTATAGTATTATTTTATAATTATATATCGGCCTAGTTTTAAAAATATTATTACGAATATTATGTTTTAAAAATAAAAAAATTTATAAATTTAAAAAAGCAAAATAAAACACTAGAAATATATATAAATATTTAAACTAATAAATAAAATAAAAAACTTTATTATAAATATATTATATTGCTTTAATATAATAAATATTTTTATTAATATTTTATTTTTTGTTATATTATTAATTAATAAAGTTTTATAATAAAACAAAAAAAGCTTAAAATTAAAAATTTATTAAATAAAAGTTTAATTAAAACAAAATAAATATTAAAACTTTATTAAAAAGTTAATAATTTACAAAAAATAACTAAGAGTTTTTAAAATAAATTATTTGTTTACCTAAATTTTAAAAAAAATATATAAAAAAATAACTATAATATATTTTAGATAAAATAAAACTTATAAACTTATTGTTTTTTAATATTAGTCGCCCGGCATATTAGCTAATTATAATATATATATAGCGAACTGCTTAAAGTATTGCTGAGTAAAAATGCTACAAAATAAAATTTTTAGCTTTTTATAGCTAATATTTATATTTTTAAAGCCTTTTTAATATATAGTTATAGATTTTAAAAAAATAGCAATAAAAAAAAAAAAAGCAAATTTATATTTATAATAATAAATAAACTTAATAAATTTTTATAATTTATAATATATAATAAAATAATTATTGCTTAAGAAATTATATGTTTATATTATAAAAAGCTTTTTTAAATTTATAGGTTTTTTAAATAAATAAACTCTAATAAAGGCCTTTAGTTTATCTTATTTTTTATTAAAAAATTAGCTAAAATTCTAAGCATCAAATAAAAACTATTCTTAGTAAGCTATTATAAGTTTATAAAATAAACTAAAATAGCCATAAAATACTTAAATTAAAAGTTGCAACTCTTTTATAATCATTATTAAAATAACTAACCAGACGCTTTTCTAGCTATAAATTTTAATACTGCTTTTTTATTATATAAATTAATAAGTTTATAGTGTTATAAAATATTATTTAGCTTTTTTATATTAAACTATTATAACTAGATAAACTATATAACTAATATTACTATATTTTTTATAAAAAAAAAGTTTAATTAAAAGAAGGCCTAATAAATAGTATAAATTATTAGTAAGTATATTAATATAGCTAGGTTAATTTTAAAGCAAACTTAAAAAAAAATTATTATTAATAAAAACCCAACTTTAAAATAAAAAATTAAGTCTTTATTATTAAAAAATAATAATTATAAATTATAAACCGGCTATTTAATAAACTAAACTACTTGCTAATATACTAATATTTTAAAAGATTTTAAAAAATAAGCTTTATTATTTTTTAGCTAAAAATATTTTTAATATAAAAATTAATAAATTTATATTATACTAACTAATTATAAAAATATTTAAATAACTAATAAATAAAACAGTCATACTTAAAAAAAATTAAAAATAAAAAATTAAATATGTTTAAACTTTGTAATTATATTATAAAAAAACTTTATAATACTAAATAGACTAAAAAAGCTAAAACTTTAATAAATAACAATATTTAGCTAGCAATTTTAAAAACTTTTTAAAACTATTATTATTGTTTTATAAAAATAACCTAGATTTATTAGAACTGCTAAAAAAATAAAAAAATTAGCTAAAAGCTATAAAAAAAAATAAGTTTAAAAAAATATATTTAAAAAATAATATATTAAAAAAATATAATATAAATATAAATATAATAATAAACTATATTAATAAGCTATAACTTTAATAAACTATAAAAAGCTTTAAGCGTTTTTATAAAATAAAAGCTTATAATATAGTAATAAAAAAGCAAATACCTAAAATGATCTTTTTTTTTACTAAAAAGCAGCTAAAAACCTAGAGTTTAAATCTTAAGGCAAGATTTTTTTTGAGAAAAGGGTAGTTACGGCTAGCTGGCTAGCTAGCCTACTAACCCCTTATTAATAAAAAAACCTATAGGTAGTACAGGCTACCTATTGCACATATAACTATCTAATCGTATATATATAAATCTTTCTATATATTATTTATACTTAGTTTCTTTTTTTTTTTTTTTTACGATTAATATATATTTGGAACCCTAACTAGAAGCCTTACCTTTTAAAAGGACACTTATTGTAACAGAAAATATAATTTTTAATTTTTAAAAAGTTTATTCCTAAAAGTAAAAAAGTAGCTACTTTTTTATTTAAAACTATATTTATAAACATAGTTTATATTTATATTTTTAATAGTTTATATTAATTAAACAACAACTTTTTTTATATAATTATAAAAATATTTTTAGTTTAGTAAAATATTTATTTTAAATTACTTAAGTATTAATTATAAAAAATTACTTATTTTTAATATAATTTTTTATTAAAATATATAATTAAGCGCTAATATTAAAAAATCTAATAATTAATTAGTTTTTTAATAATTCTTTAATTTTTATTATAATTTTACGTATAATTTTTATATAATTCTTTATATTTTATAGAGATATATTTATTCAGAAAGTTTTATAGACCTTTTTTATAAATTTATATAGTATTATATATATATTACTAATTTTTCAAATGAATATATCTAATATTTATTAATTATTTATTTTAAACTTAGGTTTATTTAGTTAATTTAATTTGATCATTTTTTTGCTTAATATCTATTTTATTTTAAAGGCTTATACTATAAGGAATTTTAATATATTAAGGAATAAACTTAGTAGCTCTTTTTAAATTTATCTTATTTTAGCTTTATTAAACAAATTATTAATTTTATTAAAGAATACTTAGCGTTTTTTCCATTTTTAAAATACATAAAAATATTTATTAATTAATACTTATATTTATTATAATACTAGTTATTTTATAAAGTTAAATAATATTATAAGTTTTAAATATAAATTTTTTATTTATTTAAATGTTTCTTTTTTGCCTTTATAACTTTTATATAAACTTATATATTAAATATACTAATAAAGTCTAGAACTATGAGTATTAATAAATTATTTAAAAAAGCAATTTAATTAATTATTTTTAATACTATAAATTTTTGCCTATTTTAATATTTTTGCTATTTATTATATTAAATTTTTATTTTAAAGTTAGGCTAATTAATTATAATTAGTTGTTTAAATATTAAAACAAGTAATTAAACTAAGTTATTTAAAATATTTTTATTTTTACTACCTTTTAGGTTTTATAGTTAGGTATTATTTTTAAAATTTAGATTTTTTAAAACATATTTAAATTTATATAAAGTTTTATAAGTTACTAGAGCTAATAAAAATATTTACTAGAATAGTTATAATAAATCTATATTAAAGCTAAAAATATAAATCTATTTTTATTTTTTATTTTAATATTTTATTTAGGTTGATTATAAATAAACAAATATATTAAAATATATATAATAAACTAATATATTAACCTTTAAAATCATATTTTTTATATAATGCTTTGAAAGATTTTTCTTTTTAATTTATCGCTTTATAAAACCAGTATTTATATAGATTATTGCTAGTCCTTCTAAACTTACTTTAATTATTTAATTAGTTATATTTCTAAAAGTTTAATTGTTACGTTTAGGTAATATAAACTTTAAATTAGCTATTTTTATATTATTGCTTGTTTTATTAGTTAATCTTTTAACAAAATATCTAGTTAAAAAAAATATAACATTAATTTTAGTTAATTAATAATTATATTATTTTAATTATTATAAATAAAAAAGCTATTTATATTATTTATTAATTATTTAATTACTAGGTCTATATATATATAAATTATTAAAAATATAATAAAAAAGTAGTTATAAATAGCGAGGTTAAAAAAGCAACTAGTAAAGTTTAGAATAATTATATTTATATAGCTTGTTAAATAAAATAAAAAAGTATATTTAGTAATAGTTTTAAGGTAGTAATATTATTTAAAAAATTTAATATTGCTATTTATAATTAAAAAACTTTTTTTTAAATTAGTTTATTGTTTAAAAATAAAACATTAAAATATTTTAACAAAAAATAATATTTTAATTTAAAATAAGCTAAATAAGTATTTTTATTTTTTAAATATAACTTTTTAATTATTTATTGATTTAAAAAAAAATTTAGTAATAAACGTAATATTTTATAAATAGAAAGATTTGCAAATATAAACTAAAAAAAAAAAAACAGATAAATATATAACTTTGTTTAAACTTATATATAGCGTTTTTTTATTTTAAAAAAATAATATTGTAACATTATTTAAAATATAACTTTATATTAACCTAAAACAATTAAAAAATATTTAGTTAATAAATTATATTTTATATAAAAATAAAACAAACTTTAGTATAGAAATTTATTAATAAAAAGCTAGAATAAACATAAAAAATAACTTATAAGTTATTAAAAAAGGACTTATAACTTTTAAAAATAGACTAGTTATTCTAGACGTTTTATATTTATATATATAACTAATTGAAAAATATATATAATAGTATACTAACTATATATTTTAAAAAAAAACCAAAAAAACTAATTATTGAATAATATTAGTAGTTTAAAATAATAAAAGATAGCAATATATATATAATTAATTGCTTAAAATACTACTTAGCTAAAGTACTAAAAAATAAAACTTTTAGTAAATTATGTTTATTTTTAATATTTAATAAAGTATAAAAATATTTAGTAATAGATTTTAAATAAATATTTAAAAATTAATATAGTTATAATAATGTATTAATAATAGTTAATTAGTTAAGCAAACAAACATAGATAATTTTTTATATAGTACAAGTTATATTTAAAAATATAGCTTATATATATTATAAAGGCTTTTTTAAAATATTTTAAATAAAGGACTATAGTTTATATTTATATTTATAAATAAACTATATAAACTAATAAGTATAACTTATATTTTAGCTTTAGTAAGATATTATAAAATAATAAAACAAACAAAAATTATAAATAAATATTTTTATTAAAAGTTAAAACTTTATATAAGTTATTATTAGAATAATTAGTCCGAAAAAATATTTGTTATAAATTATATAGAAGTAGTTTTACTAGATAAGTTTATAGGTTTAATGTTTTATAAAATAAAAATAGAATTTTTAATACTATTTTATTTTGATTAGGAAAACAAAACCGCTAAAAAAAAAATGGACAAATTATTAGTATAAAAAAAAGCTCTAAAAGAAAACATATAAAAAAGGGCCAAAAAAATAGTCTAGTTTATTAATATAGCTAAATTATATTTATAAAATATATAAAATGATATAATATAACAAACTAATAAAAGCTATATAAATCCCAACTTTAATATAGGAGATTATATATTTATATTAAAAAACAATAAAGCTAAAAAATAAACCGCTTGTTTAATAAGCTTAATTATTTAATAATGTAATAAATATTTAAAATTTTAGTATATATTAGTAATACTTTTATATTTGAAATATTTCTTTTTTAGTAAGCTATAAACAAATATTATACTAATAAATTATAAAAATATTTTAATAACTTATTACTAGAATAAAAGGCAAAAAACCTAAAAAACAAAATAATTAAGCTAAAAAATAAAAGAAAGTTTGTAGTAAAAGAAATAAAAACTTTAAAAATATGCTAAAAAAAACTAGAATACTAAATTAACTAGAAGGGCTAAAATATTAATAATAAATAATATTTAGTAAAAACTTTAAAAATAATATAAACGGACTAAAAAATTTTTATAATAAAAACTTTAAATTAGTAGGGCTACTAATAAAGTTAGAGAAATAGCTAGAAGCTATAAAAAATAACAAATTTAATAAAGTATATTTTAATAATAATAAAGCTATATTAAAAAACATGAAAGAGTTTTAATAAAAAAATATATAAAAAGTAATTTTATATTTAAGTTATAATATAATAAAATTTTTTAATATTATATATAAAAATACTTGTTTAATAATATAATAAAATAAAGGCCCGGATTAAAATTAATAAATAAATATTTAAAGTTATTTCTTTTTAGCTAAAAAGTACTTATTTAAGTATATATAAACGTACTTTTCTTTTTTTTATAAGAAAAGTAGTTATAATATAGTAGCTAGTAGCCGGTAGTATAGCTATAACTTATAAGTTATATAAACTATAATTTTTTATTTTTAGGTTATATAACTTATATCTAACTAGTACTAAGTAATTACTTAATAGCTACTTGTATTTTTTATTAATCTATTTAGAAAAAACTTATAATATATTTTTATAAAATTAGCTTTTTTTTTTATACTTAGATTCTAATATAAAGTTTGCTTTTAGAATAAAGCTTTGCTTTTTATGATTGCTTAACATATAATATTATATTTTTTTTATTAATTAAATATTTAAAACTTTTAAGATTTATTAAAAATTTAATTTTTTAAATTAGATTTTTATTTAATTAAATTTATAAATTTATTTAATTATTTTATTAATAAATAATATATAAAAAATATTTAAATTTATATAAATTTTATATAAATCTTTTTTAAAATTAATATAAAAATCATTTTATAATTTATATTTTTATTAGTTTTATATATATAAATTTTAAAATTTTTATTAATAATAAATATTTTATTAAAATTATAATAAATTATTAATAAAATTTAAATTATTTTAATAATATTATTAAAAAAATTTTTGATTAAATAAAAATTTTAATATATTTTTTTAATTAATTATTTTTATTTAATTTCTTTATTAATTTATAAATTTAATTATTAAATAAAACTTTATTTTTTTATATTTTAATTTTTTTAATATAAAAAAAGTTTAAAATATTAATAAATAAACTAATAAAATAAAAAATAAATAAAATAATAAAATTAAAACATTTAAAATTAATATTTTATTAAATGTAATATAAAATTATAAGCTTAAATAGTTTTAGTTTAAAATTTCTTTTTTAAATTTTTTCTTATTGAATATTAATTTATTTAAAATATTTATAAAAAAATTTAATATAAAATTTCTTTTTTTTTAAATTATTTAAAAGTAATAAATTAATTATATTTTATAACTAAAATTATTTTAATTATCTAAAAACTAAAAATAAAAATAAAATATTTAAAGTTAAATTTTTAATAAATTATTTATTTTTAAATAATATAAAAATTAAATTTTTTTTTAAAATTATATTAAAATCAAATTTATATTATAAAATATATAATTTTTTACATTAAATATATAATTTAAAAAAAAATTTATATTTTATTAATTATAATAAAATAAAAAATATATATTTATTAAATATTTATTAATAAATAATTAATAAACTTAAAATAGTATTATAATTAATTAAATAAAACTTTTATAATTAATTTATTAATATTATAAATAAAACTGTTAAATTAAAAAAAATCAAAGTTTATAAAATAAATAAATATAACCTTTATATATATAATTATAAACTTATAGATTAATTTATATATAGATTTTTTATTTTATTACTATATAAGTTTCAAGTTTTTATAAGTTTTACTAAATCTATATTAACTATTATATTTATTAAAAAAAGCCAAAGAATATTATAAAAAATATCTAATAAAAATATATATATAAAAAAGAAGTTTAATATAAAAAGTAATACAAAGTCTAACTATTTAGCTGCTTAACTATTAAAGTAAGCAATTATGTTTAGTTGTTTATAGTTTATAAAAATATTGCAGTACTTTTATACTAAAAAATAGGCTAAATTTATATTTTCTAGTATAGTTATCACTTTATTTTAATAAAGTATTAATTAATTAAGTAGTAAAAGTAAAAATAAATAAATTTATTTGCAGTTTTTTATTGCATACTTATATGTCTAGCTATTGCAAAATTTAACACTTTTAATATTTTTATCCCTTTATATAAGTATAGCTACCGAGTGGCTTATATTTATACTAGCCCTTTTATAATCCACTAAAATACTAAAATAAAAAAAAAGTTTGCCTAGTATTAATTATTGCTATTTTTGATCTTTATACGTTTTTTTTTGTTCCTTAGCAAATATTTCTAAAAATAGATCAAATTTCTTAGTTAATTCTTTAACAGCAGGGTCCCCAAAGCTAGGACAAATCTAGTCTTAAAAGCTAGGGCAAGTCTCCTAGAAACCAAGGCGCCCCTGGTCCTAGAAACCAGTTCTAGGGAAATAAAGCCTCAAGTTATAACGTACCGATTGCCTCGGCACAGAATAAGTAAGTGCTAGGTATCTAGAATTGTTCTTTAGGTTAGGACTAAAGAATGCCTATTCTAGTAAAATCTTTTAAACAACTAGCTAAAAATCGATATATTTATTAGCTAAGCGATTTTCTATCTATTAATATAACGTTGTTTTTGTTAAAATTTCGGCTTTTTAAATATTTGTAGCTATTTGGACCTAAATATAGGTAGCTAATAATTGATCGGACCTAGAGGTCCTTAGCACTTATATAACGCTTTTAATACTAATAAATTCTATAAGCAAGATTACAATATACTTTGTAGTATTTTTTAAAATATTATTTTTTTAATAGTAAGGTAGTTAATAATATATT
This sequence comes from Ustulina deusta, assembly GCA_023159155.1. Lineage (NCBI taxonomy): Eukaryota > Fungi > Ascomycota > Sordariomycetes > Xylariales > Xylariaceae > Ustulina > Ustulina deusta. The sequence continues at coordinate 8,578 of JAJNNX010000102.1, read as the reverse complement.
AATGTTGCTACGTTATTAATCTTCCTATTTTTTGCTATTTTTAATAGGTTAATACTATTTATTTTTATAAAAACCTTAAAACTAATAATGATTATTTCTCTGGCTATAATTTTATTTCTATATTAAAAAGGCATATAGCTTAAGATAAAATCTCTAAAAATTATAAAACTAGGATATAAAGGTTAGATTTGCTTTATAATGTTTATAAAATATTAGTTTTTTATAGTTTTATTGTTGCTTAGCAAATCTTTTATAAGCTTGTTGTTATTTAGCAGGTTATCTATAGGCTTGTTGCTTTTTAGCAGGTGTGCCTTATTTTTGTTACCTATAGATTGCGAACTATTAGAGTTCTAAAATATATATAGCATAGGTAGAACGTTAGGTTTTAGGTATTCTTTAATAGATAGCTATTCTTTAGATATTTTAAGCTTTTTAAGTTTGCTTTGTAAAAGTTTTATTAATAATCCGTCCTAGTTCTTAGGCCATTAATAAAGCTGGCTTTTATAGGCTTTTTAAAATAATTTTAGTAGCGTTTGTAATTCTTTTTGTACTTTTAGTATAATCTAGATCTTAGCTTTATAATAAAAAAAGATGTACTGTTAGTAATACTAAAAAAACAAAATCTTATTACTAAAAACTGTATATATTTTTAAAGCAGTTCTTTTATAACCTATATTGTTTTTTTTAATAATTTAGTTAAAGCTGTTAATTTTTGCTATTATTTTAGGAGGGGGTATAGCAAACTTTTTGAAAATTGCTATAATATAATGGCCTATTTTTTTTTTGTAAAGCTTTTATTTTTTTTGTTAGCTTCGGATAATAGCTTGGGTTGCTATTATTATTATTGCTATTATTATTATTGCTATTATTATTATTGCTATTATTATTATTGCTATTATTATTATTATTGTTGTTTTTTTTATTTTTTTAAGCTAGAGTTACTATTATTAAATATATTATTACTAAATTCTTTGCTAAATTTGTTTATGTTAGGTTTGCGGTTTTTTAAAGCGTTAATTTTTTTTTGTAATTCTAGATTTAATAAAACATCCTTTGCACTATTAATAGCTAAATATTAAGTTAGTATATATTAGTTTTAAGGATCTGAATAATAAATAATTACTTTTAGAATATTTTTAAGCAGCTTTATTATTATTATAGTCTAAATAAACTTTAGTAATAGCTGTTTTATATATAGCTTTAATTTTTTTGTTTATAGTATTCCGTTTTATACTAAGCAGTTTGTAAGCTATAACATTTTAATTAAGTAGTTTAAAAACCTAATTTATTTTTTAATACTATGTTTAAAAGTTCAACCTAGGCATATCGCTTTTTTAAAAATTCTTTTAGGTTTAGTTTAAATATATATTAATAATAGTATTAAAAGTTTTATTATAGTTAGCCTTGATTTAGCTAATAATTTTATTAATTTTGTTTTTAGTAAAATAGCTATTATTTAGTTATATTTGTTCTAATAATTTTTTAATTAGCAAATTAGTTATTTTTATTTAATTCGATTGTTTATAATACTTAATTAGATAGGATTTAATGTCTAATATATCTAGCAAGGTCAAGTTTAGCTATCTATACGCTATTTCGGTAGATAGAGAGCTAAGTACCTATTGTAGGTTCTGATTATACTTTTAAAACATTTTGCGCATAGTAGAAGCAGTTTTGCTATTAATAAAAAAAGAAGTGCTATTACTAAAAAGTTTAAAGGTAGAAAAACTGCTCTTGCTATAGGTAGGAGGAGAAGTACTATTGCTATTGCTAAGAAGTTTAAAAATTGAAAAAGCGCTGTTACTATTAGCAATATTAGTATTTTTAGTATTTTTGGAATTAGTAATATAAGCCTAATAGTTTTGCTTAACTGAAGCCATTTTTAAGAAAACGCAAGTGTTTAATAATGGCTGATCTATCTGTTTGTAATATTAAGCTTTTAAATGTATATTTTTAAAATGGCTAAAAATAGATTTGGTTGGATTATAGCTAGCGTTTTTTGTTTAAAAATAGCTAAAAGTATAGCTAGGCGCTTATTTAATAACTAAAAATAAATTGCCTTTACTATTAATATAAGATAAGTAATATTTAATTTGTTATTAAACCTATAATTCTTTATTAAGCTACTAGTAAGTTAACTATATTAGGTACCTACTTAGTACTTAAGGTCTAAATATATTATTTGATTTACTTAAGCATTTGTTCGCTATAGCAACTATTTAGCGTATAGTAATAGGCAGGTTAAGTTTAGCTTTTAAAAATAAATAGATTAAAATATGCTTAATATACGTAATATAAATATAATTATTTTTATTTATTTTTTATTAGTATAAATAAAAACGCTATTATAAAGTTATAGGATATAATATATTATATATACCGTTAATCTAGTTTATAGATTAATAGTGTTGTTTTTCTATTATAAGTATAGAATCCGATATAAATACTAATAAAAGTTTAAGCAGCAATTTTAAACAAAAATATTAATCCTAAGATGAAACTTATATATAAGTAAACATAGTTTTTTTTATATTCTTATTAATAAAATAACTTTAACTGCAGTAATTTTATGTAATAAAAAGTATTAATAAAGTAATGCTTTAAATCTTATTGTAGTAATCTAAATATTTTTTAGCTCTATTTTTTAGAAATGCGGTAAAAAAACATTATTAAATAAGATCAGCCCAAAAATTTTATTTGTAGCGCTAATATAAAGCTTTTGAAGCTTTGGAAAATATTATAAAAAGCCTAATAATAAATTATAGCTAGCAAAAAACAAAATCAGTTTTAAAACTTGTAGTTTTTATATATATTTTAGCGTATTTTAACGTAAGTTGTATGGATTAACCCGACCTTAGATATTGATTTTTTTAATCCAAAAAAAATGCAACAAAGCGGGAAAAACTTGACTGCACGTTATATTAGCGGCGTTACGGTTAAAAAGATAGAAGCTTAGATCTTAGTATAGATGTAGCTTTTATATTAGTATTGTTGCTATTATAACTGTTTTTAGTTAAGGCAATATATAAAGTAATCTGTGTGCTAAGGCTATATTTGAATGTAGATTCTTTCTATTTTTTATAACAATAAATAAGCAATATTGCTTGAAAGTATACAAATCGTTAGCTTTTATAAAAAGGTTCTTTTAATTATTTAAATATAGTTATATCTTTTAGGTGTTCTTTAAGTAATTTTGTTACAACGTATAATAAAATATAATCTAAGTTATATACTAAGCAAAAATAATATTTAAATTTAAAAAAGAATTAAAGCAGGTAAAAAACTTTAATAAGACTAAGATAGAAATATGTTATGTTTTGAACAGAAGACTAATTATAAAAAATAATTAATAAATTAGCTAAAAAGAACTGATATTGCAAGACTTTTTTAGCTTGGCAGCGATAGTACTAACTAATTTAATAAATAAAATATTTATTTTCTAATTAGACTTTTTAAACAAAAAGTTTAATAGATTTAGTAAAATAATATTAATATATTTAATTTATATAAAAAATAAAAAACTTATGTTTTTATTATTATTATTTATATATTATTTCCTGCTTATATTTTGGGCCTAGCAGCATACTATTATACTTTATATAAAAAAGTCCACTTTATTATTTTTAGCTTATACTTTTTATATATCTAAGTAAACCTACTATAGCCTCGCTTTTTATTAAAGTTTAGTTTAAAACTATGTATTTTATTATAGTACTATTATAACTCTAGCTAGCTCTAAATATAATATATTTTTATTTATATAAAAATAATAGTATATAATATATTATTAAATAAATAAAATAAATATATTTATTTAGAGTATATTTTATTAAGCTTATATTTATTTGATTATATAAGTTTAATTATATTTATAAGTTTATTTAAAATAAAAGAAGTAATAATAAAATAAGAATATATAGCGTATTGCTTTAGAAATAAAGACTGTTTATTTATAACTACTTTAAACTACTTAATTGTTATTCTTTAAAAATATAACCGTTTAAATAAAGAAATACTAAATAATAAAACAATATTAAATCAAATATTGTACTACTAGGGCTCTAAAAATAAGATTAATGTAATATTTTATATATATACCTAGGGTATATAAGTAGTTAAATAATAGCTATGGTATATCTACTTATACGAAAATACAACTAAGCAGCTATAAATAGTTATAATAGAGCGTTTACTATAGCTATGCTATCCTAAGGCTTAATATTAAGCAAGATAGCCCAACAAGGTAATAATATAGAATTTTACAAATCGCGAACCGTATTGCGGTTCCTATTGCTAGGTTGCTAAGGATACCCACTCGATTAAATAGCAGGAGTAGCTCTGGGAAAAAGATAGAGCTAGCAAGAAGGACCTAGTCTAGGGTGTGCGCGGCTAACGTAGCGGGTCCCTGTGAAGGGGTCTATGTTTGGTTAAGTACTTAACGGGTAGCTGCTATAGTCTAGAAATTTTAATTAGTTAATATACTTTGTGTTAGTAGTAGGAATTACAAAAGATAGCTAGACTATTTTTTAGACCAACTTTAATATAATTCTAATTATATTTAATTATGTATGGATTTTGTTTAATTTTATACCTATAAAACAGATTTGTTTGCTAGGCAGAGCAGGTTAGAAAGACTCTCCTTTTTTTTTTTTTTCTATCTCTTTTGTTTCTCCTCTATGTTCTCTTTTTTCTATCTTCTTTTTTCTAATTAATCATTAGTTGTTATAGAATTTACAGAATACTATAGAATCTATATAAAAGCAAGCTTTGTTTTAGTATTAATATATATTGCTTTTTCTTTATTTTTAATAGTTTATAAATATATAAGCTATTATATTTAGCTAATATAGAGTCCCTTGTTTCCTATTTGGCTGTCCGGCCGCTAGAACATTATCTTAAAATATAAAACGGTTTTCTATTTTATTTTTTTGATTGCTAACGGGTTAGCAATTAATATTAGGACTTATAACACTCTAGAGATAATTAAACGCCTTAGCTATATAGCTATTATTAACTTTATCCCGATATGTTTTAAGGCTTATATAAACTATATTGCTAATTTTTATAGGTTTTATTACAAGCAATTCTTAAAGTTATATAAATAGATTATAGTTATTATTATTATTAAAGTAGTATTATATATAGTTCTCTTTGTATAGCAAAAAGATTATTATGTTTTGACTAGGTATACTGCTAGGATTTTAGTAAAATATTTTTTAATTTTAATCTATACCTTAGCTTAACTTTTGTTAGGTATTGTTATATATTAGCGCGTTAGCAGTATTTTCTCTCCTTTTTATATAATATTATATATTTAAATTATTTATTAACCTCTATACACTTTTAATTATAGCTACTCTAGTTGCAATCTAGTTACACCTGCTTTGTTCATAATTATTATTCCAAAAAAGACTGCGTTTTTCTTTCTTTTTTAGCCTTTCTATATTTGTTTTAACAAAAACTAGGCAATTTTTAAATGTTATATACTATAGCCTATTATTTAGGGCAAGCAGTATAGCTAAGGTCTAAAAATAAGGCTAGGGCATAAAAATCTATATATAAATAGCTTGCCTACTAAAGTTTAAAGCAGGATAGTATATTTATCTAAGCTTATAAGGTCTATCTACTTTTTTAGCTTTTGAATTTTATTTTTTTTAGATTTACTAAACATATTAAAATAAATATAGCTAACAAGTAATAGTTTTGCTTATTTAGTTTTAGTATAGCTTTATAAAAAAGCTTTTAGGGTTATTATCCTGAAAATATTGCGCTTTTATTAAAGGTCCCTATAGCAAATTACTATTATTTAGTAAATACGGGACTGTTTTATTTATTGCTACTAGAGTTAGTATTGTAGGGCAGTTATTATATATTAAATAGTTGCTTAAGCTATATTAAAACTGCTAAACAAAAATATAATAAATTGTTTTATTTTAAAAACTTAATATAGAAAGCAAGTATTCTTTTTCTTACATAAAAGAATTAATACTAATTTGTTTAATATACTAGTATTAAATACAAAGCTTAATAAATAAGATATTATTATTTAATAAGGATTATATAAATAGTTTTAAAATATATATAATCTAGCCCGATCTAGCTTGCTAATATATAAACTATAGACTTTTACTATATAACTATATATATTACAATATTTTTTATCTTAAAAAACGTTTAATAATACTATTAAAAGGCTTAAAATATATAACTATATTATATTAATTTATATAGCAATATATATAAATAAGCTTATTGTTTTAAAGATTAATAAACATAAAAATAAAACTTTAGTATTTTATAAATTTAATACTATGTTGCTTATACTACTATTATTAACTTTAACTAGTATATATTAACCTAGATATAACCTGGGCTGTTATAAAAATTATATAGAATTTCTAGGATAAAAATATCCAAACAAAAATACTAGATTTTTAGCTCTAGCCTGCCTATAATTAAAAAAAGCATATTATATTAATAAATATAACTTGTTTAAATTGTTATTATTGCAAGTAGTAAATATATAAAGCTTTGTTATATTTTTAAGTAGTAAAAATAGTACAGCATGTCGAGTTCTTAATAAATATAGAAAAAAAGCAAGTTATTTGCTTTTTTTATTAAATCAGCATACTAATTATACAAATTTAATAATTAAATAATTAATATTAATATATATTTAAATATATTATTTATATATAAATAACTAATAGAAATATATAAATATTATAGTTTTTTATTTATTTTTATTTATTATAGCTTTTCATTACTAAGCTATTTTTTATATATAAATATAATAAGTTTTAAGTAGTAATAAGCTACCTTAGAATATTTATTAAATATTTTTTTTGTTAAGCTTTAAATTTTAAAATTATAAGTTTTATAAGAAGTATTAAAAAATAAAACTTAAATTGATATAAAATTACATATAATAAGGCACTAAGTTACTACTTAGTAACTTAGAGCCTATAGCGTTATATATAATTTATGCCTAATAAAATCTTCTTTATTTAAGTACTTACGCTAGTAAGTATAGAAAGACTATATTTATTTTAGTATAGCGTTTTTACTTTTACAAATAAAAATATAATTTATAGTATAGATTCTATTTAAGTATAGGGTTTATTTGCTCTAGAAGCTAAGAATTAGCTATACTTATAATATATAACATAGGAGAGCTAATAAAGAAATAAAAAAGTAAACTATATTATTTTACCTAAATATTTAATATAAATTTAGTATAACTTAACTGGATTATTAGGTATTATTATTTATAAATATAGGGTTACTTCTAATTATTTTATTAAAAAGAAGTATTAGTAAATGCTTAGTATCTAGGGTCTAGTTATAATATATAAAAGTCTTTTGATTTATATTTTGCTTTATTAATTATTTGTTATATTTTACTAATTTATTTATGCTCTTTTTATATATTATTAAGTGCTTGGTGTTATTAGCGGTTAAACTTAGTCTATATGCTCTTAATAATAAGCCTTAAATCGAAATTATTAAAAACTACCTCTATTTGCGCAAAAAGCAATAAGCGTACTTTTTGTTATAGTTGGCCTAAAATTATATTTTTAAATGTTTAGAACAAATACTTCGCTTAGTATTTTTAGGAAAAAGGTTTTCTTTTGTTTTATAGCTATTTATTTTAGTAATATTAGGTTAGACTAGAGCAGTAGTTTTTTAAGAAATAAAAGTACAAAATAAGTTATATATAGATATAAACCTTTTTTTATTTAGTTGCTATATAAGCAAAAACTTAAATAAAGCTATAGAGCTAATATAATTTTTTTATTTGAATTTATATAGCATAACAATATATAAAATATAATAATTATATATTTATAACTTAGCTATTTTGAACTTTTTTTTAATATAAAAAATAAATAATAATATTATATTATAATTAATAAAAATATAAAAAAAATCTAATAATAAAACTTTTACTTTCTTAAGTATATATATATAAAATTAAATTAAAACAAATTAAAGTTAATTAATAATAAATTATAATTAAGTAATTTATAATAGAGTTATTAATTTTTTTTTATTATAACTTATTAGTTTTATAGAATTAAAATTAATAAATAGCACTTTACTAAAAAAAAAAACTTTAGATTATTTAAGAAGTAATAGTTAAGTAATTTAAACTTTTAAAAATACTGCTAGTTTAATAAAAATATAACTTTATTAGCGTATATATATGTATGCTATTTAATATATTATAAGATAAACAATTATTAAAAGTTTTTTTGCTTAGTAAGAAATATATATAGTAATATGTTTATAAACCTTAACTAGTACTATTTTGCTAGTAGAATAAATAGTAAAGGTTACTTAGTATTATAGCGTTTAGTTTACTAAAAGAAAAAATAAAAAAAATAATAGTATTATTAAGACTTATATTAGGCGGGTTAACGTAAAGCTTTTTATTTATATTTAGCGATTGCTTTTTTTTTATGCTAGCTATAAATTAAAGTTTTAACTTGTTTACGAATAACTAGTTAATTATATTGTTTAGTTGTTTAAGCAGTATTATATTATTATATAATTTTTTATTATAATACTTTTTAAT
>JAJNNX010000101.1:0-33220 GCA_023159155.1 Ustulina deusta | reverse complement strand
TAGCTATACTTAAAAATTAAAATTATTTTAATTATTTAAAAACTAAAAATAAAATAAAATTATTTAAAATTAAATTCTTTATAAATTATTAGTTTTTAAATAATATAAAAATTAAAAATTTTATTAAAATTAGATTAAAATTAGATTTATATTATAAAATATATAATTTTTTATATTAAATATATAATTAAAAAAAAAGTTTATTTATATTTTATTAATTATAATAAAATAAAAAATATATATTTATTAAATATTTATTAATAAATAATTTATAAATTTAAAGTAATATTATAATTAATTAAGTAAAATTTTTATAGTTAGTTTATTAATATTATAAATAAAAACTTTAAACTAAAAAAAAAAAAAAAAAAAAAAAAAATTAAAGTTTATGAAATAAATAAATATAAACTTTATATATATAGCTATAAAGTTATAGGTTAGTTTATGCGTAAACTTCTTATTTTATTGCTATATAAGTCTAGAGTTCTTTTAAATCTTACTAAAACTATACTAACTATTATATTAAATATTAAGTTTATAATAAATATAGCTATACTTAATTTTATAACTTTAATACTTTTTTTATTATAACTTAGCTATAAAAAAAAACCTAAAATATATAAAATATTAAATAAAAATCCTTTAGATCTCCTAAAACTAAACAATAATAATAGCTATTTTAATTACTATAATAATAATAATAATAATAATAATAATAGTAAGCAATAGCTAAAAAAAAATATTTTTGGTACTAAATTAATATTTATTAAAAAAATGCCTAAGTTTAAATATAATAATAATAATATTTTTAATCTAAAATAAAATAACTTTAATAATTAAAAAGTTATAGCTAATAAAAAAAACATTATTTATATTAATATTTATTTTTGTATTAATTATATTAATACTATATTAAAAATAAACAAATTAAAAAGTAATTAAATTATATTTTTATTTAATTATTTACTAATAAAATTAGCTTTATTATAGTAAAATAATAAAATAACTATTTTATAATATTAGATTTTTTAATTTTTTAAAATATAGCTAAAAACTATAATATGTTTTTTTAATATATATAATATAAGCTTTATTATATTAAAACTAATAATATATTAGTAAAAAATAACTTTAATTAAATTAAAGTTATAAAAAATACTTATAATTAATAAAAAAAAACTATTATAAATTATATTTATGCTTTTAAATAAAATAAAAACTTTAAAAACTATATAAAGAAAATCAAAAAAATATAATATAAGTTAAAATATAAAGGTAAAAAATAATATCTAAATATAAAGCTTTAAATAAAATATTTATTAAATAGTACTAATATTTCTTTAACAAAAATATTTTAATTTTTAAAACTATCTTATTAAAACAACTATTTAAATTACTATTTGAACTACTATAATTATAGCTATTACTATAACAAAAAATATCAAAAATTAAATAATTTTTTTAACGCAAACTTTATTTTTGATATAGCAAAAAAAACAATAAAAATTTATAAACAAAAAACTAACAAAATTAAAATTAAAAAATATACTATAATAATAATTAGAATTACTATTATAATAATAATTAAAAATATAACTAACATTATAATTATAACTAAAACAAAAAATATAATAAAAATTATGATTATAATAAAAATAAAAAAATATATAATATAATAAAAGCTATAATTATATATATTTTGCTAATATATAGTCTAGTAACAAAAAAGAACTATTTTTTTAATACTAAATTTAATTATTATAGTAATATTTCTTATTATATATTTAACTTAGTATTTATTTACTACTACTATTATAAAAAATATCAATTATTAGTAATATTTAAGCTTTATTTATATTATTACTAATTAAAAATCAAATTAAAAAAATTAGCTAAAACTAATACCTAATTACTAGTTAATTCTACTTAATATATTTATAAATATTATATTTAAGAATTTTTTTTATATAATATATTATTTTAGTATTTATATGTTTACTTATATGCTAAAAATAAAATAATTTTTAAACCAAAAAATATTTTTAGCTATAAGCTAGTATTTTAAACTATAATTATTGCTATTTAAAATAAAATTTTATATATATTAAATATTAATATCTTTATTATAGCTATTTTTAATACTAATTTATATAATAAATTGTTTAACTTAAGTTATATTTATTTAGGATTTAATGCTTAACTAACTTTAATAAAAATAAATATAAAAATTTATAATAATTTAAAAACTAGTAAAACTATTATTAGCTAATTTTATTTAAAATTCTTTAATTATATCATAAAAAAGCATAAAAATAAAATAACTACTATTAGAAATATTATAATAATTTTAATAATATCAGCTAAATTCAAGTTTTATATATATAGCATAAATAAAAATAGCAAACCTTTTATTATATTATATATAAAAAAAAGTTAGGTTATTAATAACTATTTATAGCTAAGTATAGTTATTAAAAATAATTTTTTTTTATATTATAATAATTAACTACTAATATAGTATTATTATTTTTTATAGATTTAACAGTGTTATAATTATATTTAATATAATAATATATAGTTATAAATATATATAACAAATAATAAATATATAAAAAGTAATATTATAAAATAAAAAAAATACTTATATTTAAATAGATTATAAGCTTTTATTTACTAATTATAGCTTTTATTTTATAGCTATATATAAAAATATTATATGTAGTACTAGTAATAAATAATGCTATAACGCTAATAAAAATCAATAAAAGTACTAAACTAGGGTAGATCTATAAGAACTAAAATAATAAAAATTATATTAGTTTATAAAAATTAATAATAATAGCACTAGCTATAGCAGCTATAGCCCTCGCTACCCTACTAGCTAAAGTAATAAAATTAAAGTTTCTTAATATTACTAATTTAATAATTCTTATAAATACTAAATTTAATATATTACTTATTATTATTATAACTATAACTAATACTTTTTCTTTATAAATATAATAATTAATATAAATAAGTTAGCTAGTTAGATAATGCTTGTAGTAACTTTTATAAAAGCTATAAAAAAGATTTTAAATGTTTTTAAAACTTAATAAATATTTATAATAAAAATCCTTAAAACAAACAAAATATATATAATAAGTATTTTTTTTATTAATACTATATTTAATATAATAAAAAAAAATAAGTATATTGTTAGCTTATAATATTTATATATTAGTGCTAGATAAGTTATTTAAGCATAAGATTTTAAAAATATCTATTATTTTTAATATAAAAAAGCTAGCAAATCTTTTCAAAAAAATAACTAAAAAAAGAATTTATATTTATGCAAAAAAAGCTTTTAAAGCTGCAAAGCTTACTAAAATTATTAATACTTATAATATTTAAAAAAACTAAAATAAAATAAATATTTTTTTAAATTAGCAATTTAAAATTTTGCTTATTAATAATTAATAAAAAATAAAATAGAGTTTATAATTATATTTTTTAAATTGTTATAATATAAAAATCTTTAATATAATATATAATAAACTTTATAAAATAAATTATATGAAATAAATAAATAAGCTAATTTTTTTTACTTATTTTATTTTTATTATTTAAAAAAAAATATATAACATAAATAAAACCTAAATAATTATTAATTTGCAATAATTTAATAAAGTTACTATTTTTAATAACTATTTTTTTTTATAAAACAAAATAATTAATAGTTTTTTAAACAGATATCATATTATTTATATAAATATAACTAGCTTTTTTATTAGTTCAACATTTATTTAAATTTTAAAAACAAATTTATAATTATTAGTTCTTAAAACATACAAAAATTAAACTTAGCTTTTATAAAGTTTTATAATATATTTAAATATATTTAAAAATATATAAATAAGCAGTTTTAACTATTTTTATAGTTTTATTATTGCTTTATTAATAATAATAATATTATTTTTTAATATATATAAAAAATATTTTAAATATTTAGATATTATATTTAGTTTATTTTTTAAAAAGTTTTTTATTAAGTATTTATTAGTTAAACTTTTTAAATTTTAAATTAATATACTTAAAATATTTATTACTAAAGAAATGTATATAAACTTTTAAATAGCTTGTTTTTTTTATAATTTTTTGTTATACTACGCTAAGCTAGCTAAACTATTATAAAATTATAAAATAATCTTTTTAGTAAAAAAATAATAAAAAAGTAAAATTATTAATAGTAACCCTAAAAAACAAAAGTATTATATTTATATAATTTATTATAAACTAATTTAAATAAAGTTAATATTTTTTTATATAGTTTAAAAAGTTATTTGTTTTAAAATTATATTATATTATTATAATTTTAATTATATTTTATATATTTAGCTAAATAAGTTTTTTAAATAAAGTTTTAAAATAATAATATTTTATATTAAAAAACTTTTTAAATAAATATTAAACAAAACTATATTTTTTATAAAAATAGAACTAGTAAGATATTTAAATAAACATATTTTATAAATAAAAACCAAATATAGCTTTTTAAAGTTAAAAGTTGCTCATTTAATATAAGCAATAAAAAAGCTTTATATTATAGTATATTTAAATAAATAGCTAGTTATAATACTTATTAATTATTTAACTACTAAAAATATTATAAATTAAATAATATTAATTATATTAGCCATTAATTATATTAATAATAAATTAATAAATTTATTTATTTATTTATTATAATATAAATTTAAAATATATTATTTTTTAAACTAGTTAAACTATATTTTTAATATATTTAGTTAACTAAATATAATATAAAATATAATTAAATATTTAAGTAAAACTATTATAAATAATAAATAAAAATAAGATTTTTGTTTAGTATATAAAACAGATATATAGCTAACAAAGATTTTTAGTAAACTAATAATAAATAAGAAACAAAAAGTTAATAAAAATATTGAAATATTTTTTAAAACTAGATATTTTTTTTATATTATAAATAGGCTAATTTATAATATATATAAAAATAATAAATAGTTTTATGATTTATATAGCATACTTAAACAAATATTTATAGCAATATATAATAGAAAATATTATATTAGTTCTAACTAAATAATAAAAAACTTTAAGTTTTATTTTATTTATTATAAATTATAGCTAATTAAAAAATAGATAAAATATTATTTAAAATATAATTTTAATTATACTAATAAGCTAAAACTAATAAAAAGTTTATATTTTATTTATTTTAAAAATATATTATTTATATAAATAATTATAATAAACTTTATTTTATTTTTATTTTTAGTTAAATTAATTAGTATATTTTAAAAACTTATAAAAAAAATTTATTATAAAACTTATAATTATATATTAACTATATTATATTATATATTTAAATAAATATTATTAATATTAAATAATAAAAAGTATATAGTTAAAAAATAAACTCCTATATTTATATATTATTTATTACTAAATAACTAAAATATTTTAAAAAAAATTATATTTAATTAAAATTATAAATTTATTCTTAAGTTTTTTAAAAAAATATTAAAAGCTTTAAATACTAAATTATTAATAATTACGGCCTATTATTTATAAAAAAATAGTTTATTTAAACAAAAAAACTAAACTATAAAAATAGCTATATATTTTTATAATTTTTTATAATTTAAGTTTAATTAAGTTAAATTTATACTAGTTTTATAATAAAACTTTAATTTTATATATTTATATATTATATAATTATTTTTTTATAAATAATTGTTTAAATTTAAACTATTTAAATTTTTTAATATTATAACTAAATAAACTAATAAATATATTTTTAAAAAAATATAAAATATTTATAAATATTTATATTAAAATATTAAGCTAATAATAAATTTTATTATAGTAGAATTTAAAAAATAATTTAATAAACAATATTATATACTTTAATTTAAACTAAAAAATAAAATCTTTTTTTGTTTATATAATAATTATTATTTATTTAGCAAGTTTTTAAAAAGGTTTTTATAACAAAAAGCTAAACTTTAAACTATTAAATAAAAAATTAAAAACTTAATATATAAACTAGATTTTTTATTAATAGTTTAATTATATTTTATAAAAAATAATAATAATTTATTTAAATATATAATATTTTTATTTAAACTTATAAAAACTAATTCATATTTTAACTTAAATAATAATAAAAATATTTATAAAATTAAAATAATTATATAATATTACTTTAATTATTATAAAAATAAGTTTAAATATTTTATTAAATAAAAAAAATTAAAATATAATTATAATTATTAGTACTTAAAGTATTATTTTTATTATTTAAAAAATTTTATTAAAAACTATTAAAATAAACATAAATTATAATTTAGTTTTTAGTACAAACTAAAAAAAAGCTTAAAAATATATCTAAATATTAAAAAAAACTATATAAAAATATAAGTTTTTTTAAATTAATCTTTATAAAATAAATATTTCTGATTAAATTTATATTTAAAATAATAATTAAACTATTAATACTTAATAATATAATACTTAAAATAATAATTAAATTAATAATTTTCATTAAAACTATATTTAAACTAATAATTATTAAAAAAATAATTAATAAAAATATACTTAAAAATATACTACTAATAAAAACAATAGAACTACTTAAGCTATTAATTAAAGCAGCAATAAAAAAAACATTAGCTATTTTAATATAATATAGCAGCTATTTAAAATATATATATATATATATATATATATAAATAGTTAATACTTGCTAAAGTTAGCAAAAAGTTTTTTTATGCCTGGTATTTTAATAGAAACCTATAGGGGGCTCGAACTAGCAACTTTAAATAGTGGCCTATACCCTAGGTCAGAACAGGTCTATATTAAGTAGCCTATACTCCTATAAGTAGGACCTCGCACACAAATATATTAGACCTTCTAATATTCTACTACGCTCCTACTCTGTTTTAATTTATTATTTTTATTTATATACCTATTAGCTTTTCTATTAACTTAATAGCTAAAATTTATATTTATTATATAGCATGCTATAAATTTATTAATAAATAACTATAAAAAATTATTTTTACTTAAGCTTTAATAACTTAAAACTAAAAAACTATATATATCTAGCTAAGTAATCTATATATTATTACTAACTAGCTTATATTTTTTTTTTTTTTTATAAAAGTTTTTTATAAGTTTAGCTAGTACTAAAAACTCTAAATAAAATAAAATAAAAATACTAAAAATACTAGCAAGCCTATAGAACTTTAATATAATTAAAACTTTTTATAAAAAAGACTTACTATAAGTTATAAAAAAGAAAAATCTAGTAATATATTTAAAGTTTTCTAAAATATTAAAACATTATATTTACTATTTATATTTATAAGTTATATTTTATATAATTATATTAAACAACTAAAATAACATATAAGTTTAAAATAAATAGAAGTATTAAAATATAAAGATTAGGTATATTTTATTTTCTGACTATATATATTATTAAATTCCCCCGGACCCTTGGTTCTTAATTCTTCCATCTGATCATCCTAAATATACAAGACATTCTGCTCACTTGTATACGTATCCACTTATCTTGACAATGATTTGTCGGAGGCAGGATACAAGGTGGTAGGCACGCAGTTGTGGGGGCGGCAGTATACATGGACGATCGAAGATTCACAAGGACTGTATGGTCGGTGAATCGGACAGTGCTAGGTACTTGCGAAGATGTGTGTAGGGGACCGTGACTTCGAACACTAGATGGTAGTTTATTTCTGACACCAACAGCTGAACATGGCCAAAGTGTCACCGTGAGACGCGTGCGTATAGCAACGCGATTGATCGCTGCCGAAGACAATGGCTTATTTGGCTCAATAGCGTGTGCGCTGTTATGAGTAGTAGAAGCGGAGGCAGGCTAACGATAAATTGGAAGGAAATAGAAATGAAAAAACACAAGTGAGGCGAGCAAAGACAGCTTGATCAATCGAGTCGACGGATATGCATTGATTAACTTCTGCAGTGATATTGATTGTGTTGGGGCATTGATTCCCAAAAACCGAAAGACAGTCTTGAATGCTTGTGAGGCGTTTTACCCCTACATGATAGCGCGCAGATCATGGCACCAGCCAGGACGAGAAATAAGAAGTACGGGGCTTATACCGTAGCCGCAGGGTATTCTATCGAGCTTCAGATGACCGCTGTTCGCTACATGCTCGATGAGTAACACCAACACCTGCCAAACAAGTCGTCAGACCCGAACAGCTATTCGTCTTGGTACTGTACTGGGTGGTTGTCTGGGGTACAAGGCAAGAGTGTCGCGGCGATGGTCGCCGCAAAACCGGATCGGTCATTCCCATCAATAAATGGTGCTTCTCGACTGGCCATCAGGCATACTCACAGCCACGTTACCTAGGTGGATATCGGGGCTTTGGGCACTCCTCCGCTGATGCTGTCATGGTCGCCTAATGCAGTACAACCTCGGAAAAGATGCCGACGGTGGCTTCGCACTGCAAGGCTTTCTCACTGCGCTACCTGCAGACCTGAGAGGTGCTGTTTCCGAAACGAAGTCCGACCATCGTGTTGATGACAAGAAAGTCGAACAATGCATCTCTGCAATGCTTCAGAAAGGTAGCGGTCTTGACAGTTATCGTCGGCCACCCAGCGCGACGGATGTTCTGTTCGCCGCAGGTTTCCGCCCCGACGCAAATAATCGGGGTACTTTTGATTGGCTGTAAAATAGGCCGGCATCGCCACAGACTTTGCCCTTACAGACCCCATACAGCACCTCCTCACCTACTAGGTAGGATATAAAGCTGCAGGTTTCCCCCTCGCTTGCATATCTGCCCCAAAGGTCGCAGCATATGCTTAGGTATTTAACTATACCTAGTAGTTTATATATGAGTTGTATAGTTTTTGAACTTAATATGTTTACATATTTTTAATGCGACTTTACAAAAATCTGCTGCATAGTTGCCCATTAGCATTAATATAACAACAACACTAGTCCGCAGCTTTCTATGTTTAGAGCTCGAGGGTTCTATCACAATGATTTTTACACTATCCACAACTTCGGGTGCTAAGAGGCACGCTACTTTTTGGTATATTAGCTCTTGTACGTTATGATGAGTAGCCCTTAAAATCGCTCGTCATATAACTCGCCAAGTCGTCCGGGTTCAAGTATTTGAGGATGCCGTATGAGGTCACTTTCAATGCTGGGGCCGGCATGGGATATGTTGTCGTCCTCTCATAGCCAACTCACTCCCATTCCACCGCACTGCCAAACCAGGTGTGCAAAGTCTGCACAATGTCAGCCACGTCCTATCTTGTTGGCCCTTATTCTCTATCTTGCCCGGCGTCTCTCGACCGCAAAGAAAATTTGGTGGTGTCCATATGCCACTTTATAGACAAATCAACTGACAGTTTGGTTTGTCAGTCGCTGCCACACCTTGTGATAGCTCTCCGGCGCACTGCCAGCCATAGATCCCTAATAGTGCCGGTTCGAAACCTACAAATCGCGGAATGGTAGAAATGATGACCACTATCACGTCTGCATTACTTGGAATATGGGTTCTTGCGACGCCTCGATACCCTCATACTTTAGACGGAAGACGGATAGAAACTGTCAACTTGACAATTTTTAAGTACCTAGCTCGACTTTCAGGGACTAAAGCCCTGCAATATATATTCGGATGGTTTAGTTAAACCTTGTTTCAATCGCAAATATTCCAAATATCGCACGTATATGCCTGCGTTCTTACTTTTCTTTTTATTTATTATCTATGCGTAAGCTACTGTTAGTAGTATTGCAGATAATATACTAAAAACACTAATAGTGCTAAATTTTAGCTAATCTTTATAAAATATTAAAGGTCTGATTAATAATAATATTCAGCTCTAGCTAAAAAATTTTATTAATATAAGACTTAGTAATACTATTATGCCTAGCCGTAATATTTAAAAATATATATATAGGAGTAATAGTTATAAATATACTATTAAGAACTAACTTATAATAAGTTAAGCGGACTAAAATTTAAGCAATAAACCTGTTTCTAAAGCTTAAAATAGCTAAAAAAAATAATTATAACTTTAACTCTTTGTTTTAAAACATAATAATTAAGCAATACGCTTAGATTAACTATAAAAACAAAATTTATAAAAAAGTTATAATAATACTAGTAATAGTACTAAACAACTTTGTCCGATTTTTTTAAAAAAATATTTATATTAATTATAAATAAATAGCCCAAAAATATATAAAAATTCTAAAGTAATACCTTAATATATTAATATATATATAATTTGAAAGCAATATTATAGCACTTTTATACCTAGCTAATATATAAATATAAACTAAAATATTAAAACAATTAATATTTTAAATAGCTAAACAAAATATTAAACTTTTTGTTAGACTAGCTGAAAAAAATAATATTTTTAGTATTAATTAATATATATATTATTTATAGCGATAGTATAATAGTATTTTTTAAAAAAGCTTACAAAAATATTTATATTTTAGTCCGCTTAAATAATAAAGTAATAAAATCTTGCTAAATAATAGCTTATATAGCTAAAATAGTACTACTTAAAAATTTATAACTACTTACTAAAATAATATAAAATATTTAACTTATTAAAACTAGGTAAGTAATTAAAACTATTAATTTTATAACAAAAAATAAACTGTTTAAAAAATAAAATATAAATATTATTAAATAGATCTTATATATTAATATAATAAAACTACTAAAAAAATAAATAATTTATATAGTTTTAAAAATATTTTTGTTTATAATAGATTATTTTATAAATATTTTAATAAATATTATTTAAAAAATAGTAGTTATAAAAATCAAAATATAAATAAGAACTATTTTAGTTAATATATATATATTATATAAAAATATTAATTTATAAATAAAAAAAATAACGTAAATAGTAGTTTTTAAAAAGCTTATATAGAAATTTAAACTATTTTTAGCTAGCAAACTATCCTATAAAAAAAAGAAATAAAACTATATTATTTATTATAACTTAAAATATTAGGAATATTATATAGCAAAGTTCTATAATAAAAAGCCTTTATATAAAAACTATAGTATATAGATTAACTTTTATAACTTTATAAATAATAAAAAATATATATTATTATTAAAATATATAAACTATTATAGTTTTTATTTAATAAACTATAATAATTGTTTATTAAAGCTTAAAAAAATAAATAGTATAGTAATTTTTTTATTATAAGCTAAAATAAAAGCTATAAAATAAGCAAAAAATAAAAAAAATAATAATAAGAATTTTTTACTAATAATTACTACTATAAAAAAGAAAGCAGTAATAATAAAAAGACTAAAATAATAAAATAATAATAATAATAAAAAAGCCTTACTAATGCTTATAAAATAACTATAAAAAAATCAAGCATTAAAATAATAATTATAATAATCTTATTTTTAGGCATAATATCTAGTAAGATAAAAAATAATAAAATAAAAAACAAAATTACTGCTATAAGCCTAATAACCCTTCCTTACATAATACTAGTTCTTTTTTTAAAAATACAAAAACTAATAAAAATAGTACAAACTAGTATTGTATAACCTGCTAGAATACTAAAGAACCTCTAAAAAAAACCAAAAGGCTAAAGAACTAACCTAGCAAACCTACTAAACCAAAAAATAACCAAACAAATAGCAGAGCAAAAATATAACTAAATAATACTAAAAAAAAACTTTAGCTTAAGCTTTTAAAACAATAAATATAGCGGCCCATAATATAAAACATAAAGCAAATAACTATTTAGTATTTTTATAAAAATATTAGAACAAAAACATAAATATAGCAGTAGTTATAGAACTATAAATTAATAAAAAAAAAACAAAAAAATATAAATATACTAAAGATATTAGAACTTCGGGCTAATAAATATTTAAAATACTTAAAAAACTAATAGGCCTAGAGTTATAATATATATAAAAATATAAAAAGAATTAAAAATAAAAAAAAAAGCTCTAGTGTATTATAAAAACTTAATATAACTTAATATTAATAGTTATAAACTGCTAATATATTATAAAGCTTTAAATATAAATATAGTAATAAAATATATTACTATATTAGAACTATTAAAAAACTATTTAATAATAAAAAACTTAAATATTAAATATTTAGATTAAGAACTAAGAGCTATAATACTTTATAAAAAATAAAAAATTATAAACTAGTTAGCTAAAGCAAAAATAAATTTTATAAATATACTAAAAGAGCTAATATATTAAGTAAAGCATATTATAAATATATTATTTTTAAATATATTTTTTATTAAAAACTAAGTAGCTAAAAAGCTAAAAACCTTATTAGATTATAAGCTATTATAAATAATACTATTTTAAAAAGATTTAGTATATTTTTTAAAAAAAGCAATAAAAATTTTTATTAAAAATAAAAAACTAGTATAACTAAAGGATTTAATTAGCATCAAAACTAATATATTACTAAATATAAAAAAAGTTACTAGTATAAAGCAAATAAAAAAAGCTATAAAAGTACTAATAATTTTAATATTAGTATATATAAAAACTATTAAAACAAAAAAAACAAAAATAAAAAAAAGCAATACTATAATAAATAATAAAATATATAAAAATATAAGCTAACTTTAAAAGGTTATTTAATACTAAAAATATAAAAGCTACTTAGCAAAAACTATTTATTATAGTTAGAAAAGCAAAAAAAAAAATTTAAAAAAACTAAATTAATAATATAAAATTAAATAAAAAGCTACTAAAAATAATAAATTAGTACAAACAAAAAGGTATAATTATTTTGCTGCTATTTATAAATAAAAATAAAATAATTGTTAAAACAAAAAAAAAAGCCAAATATTTTACTTAAAATATTTTAAAAAAATTTAACTTAGAAAATAACTTATTAATAGTTAAACTTCTAAAACCTAAAAACTAAATATATTTTTTTTAAAGCTATAAAATAATTATAAAAAAAGCCTAAAAATATATTATTAAAATAATATTAATATTACTAAAAAAAAACCTAATAATAATAAAGTATTTTATTATAATATAGCTTATAATAAAAAAATATTACTAAAACTTGCTAAAAAAATACTTTAAATATAGCGTTTTTTTAAAAGTTTAAAAAAAAGCTAGTATAATCCTATTCCTAAAAATAAATAAAACTAACTTTATATTATATAGATCTTAAAAACTAATTACCTTATTTTTATATATAAACAAAGGCTTTAAAGGATTTATTATATAATAAATAATCTAAATAATTTTTTAAACCGGTTTAATAAACTTATAATATACTAAAGTAGTACTTAAAAAATTAGCAATAGATTTAATAACTAGTTTAATATATAATATTAAGCTTGCTTTAATAAATAAAATAGTAGCTATACTAGTTATATTAAATATATAAAAAATATTTAATATTTTACTAAAAAATAGACTTATAACTAAAATAGTAAAATAAAGCTATCTTATTTTAGTTATAAAAATTATAAAAAGCTTTTTAATAAAATAAATAATTATTATATATTTAGAAAATATAGTAATAATATTAAAAATAATTAATTATAATATATTATAAAGCTTTTTAATATTATTAATACTTTATATATTATATTTATATAAACTAATAAAAAAAAACCCAAATAAATAAAGCTATACTAATAATATAGTAGTACTAGTTATAAAAAAAACTTTAGAATAGAGTACTAAAAAAGCTAAAAAATAAATAAATAAGATTTTAAAATATAAACAAACTAACAAAATAATATTTATTTCTAAAAAAATAAAAGCTATTTATTTTATAAAAAGCTGAACTAAAGCTAATTTTATTATTAAGCTTAGAAATAATACCTAAATTATATTAGTCCTATTAAATAATCTTTTTAAACTTAAACAAATTCTAGTATTACGCTAGCTAAACATATACTTAAATAAAAAATTATAGTTCTATTAATATATAAAAAAAAAATAGTTAAAAAAACAAAAATAGTTAATTATATTAAAGCTATTTTAATAATAATATAAGGCCTTTTAGCTATAAAACTTTAAAAAATAATTAATTTAGTTCTATTATTAATATTTTTATATAAATATAAAGCCTAATATAAAAAACAAAAAAAGCTAGCAAATAAAATAATAAATAATTAATACTAAACAATTAGTATAAAACTAAAAAACTATATATAAATAGTTTAGTAAGCGTTACAAGATCTTAATAGCAAATATAGCCTTAAAACAAGCTAGAAATAAATATGCTTTTAAAATTAAAATAGTTTATAAAACCTATTTATTAATATTCTAAATAGCACTAAAAATAATCTAACAAAATAAAAAAGCTAATAATTAATAATATATCTATATAAACTTATAAATAATAGCTAACTTTATGCTAAATATTAAAAAAATAATACTATATTTATTTAAATATTTAAAAAACTTAAAAACTAATTTAACTATAAGTATTAATAAAAAAATAGTAATAAAAAAATTTTAAAAATAGTTCGCTAATTAATTAATATTTAATATTATAATTTTTTTAAATAAATTAAAAACTAAAAATAACTTAAAATATAAATATATTATATATAAAAAATAAATATTAGTTATAAAGAACTAAATAAGCTTAAATTTTTATAAAGTAATATTTAATATAAAAGCTTTAAAATTCCTAAAAAAACTTTAAAAAGCTTTAAAATAATACTTAAATAATACTACTATAACTTTTTATATAAATAATATAACAATATTATAAAATACTTAAAAAAACGCTTTAATAATATTATAATAAGTTTTTATAAAAATTTATAAATTAATTAAATATTATAATATTAAAATATACTAAAGCTTAAAATATTATAATATTAAAAGTAATAAATAAATAAATATTTAAGTACAACTTAAAATAAAAAAAAAACCTTAAAACTTTAATATAATATTTATAATAACTAACTTAAAATATAACGCTAAACTAAAAATTAAACAAATAATAAAAAACTAGCTTAAAAATAAAAATATTAATATTTTTAGTAGTTTTTTAGTAATAAAAATTAAATATAAACTAAAAAAGTATTTAAAAATATTATATTTATTTTAAAAAATTTTAAGCTAATATTTAAACGTTATAATAACTTATAAAAATTATAAATAATATTATAATAAATTTAATTATAATAATATAAAAGTTTATTATATTTATATTTTTTATTTTAAAAAAATATTTAAAAAAAGCTTAAAATATATAGTTTATTATAAAATTATAAAAACTTATAAAAATAAATAGCTTAAGCTATTTAAGCTAAACAAAAAATATAATAATATAAAATAGCTAATAAATAACTAGCTAGTAAAACTATATAATTTAAAACTAAAAAATATAATAAATAAATATAAATATTAAATTTAGTTAATTAAATATTTTATAGCTTTTTAAAAGTTTTATTAAACAATAAGCTATTATAATAAAATATGCTTATTCTTTTAGCTAAAAAAAAATAGTACTACTTAAAAAAAAATATAAAAATAAAATAAAAACTTATAAAAAAAAAAACAAAAAAAAAAATTAAAAATAGTTTTATTTTAAGCTTTAATAGCTTAAAAAATAAAAATATATAATTATTAATTTTTTTTAAAATAATAAAATTATAATATTTAAATAGTAACAATAATAATAAAAAATCAAAAAGTTTAAAATATATATAAAATATAAAACAACAAAAATAAGCTATAATAATAATACTAAATAACTATTTATTTTAATAAATATACTAATTTAAACTTATAAAAAAAATAATAAAAATTAAAACTTATTAATACTACTAAAGAACTTAGCCTAAAAACAAAAAGCACAACTTTTAGCTTAAAAAATCGGGTTGTAACAACCACAAATACTAGAATATTAAACCTATAAGGCATAATTTAGCATTATACCTATAATAATATCTAATATAAAATATATAATAAATAGAGCTTGCTATGTCCTATACCCCTAGGGAGGTCTACAAAGTGGTGTTTTCGCCCCGTACCAACGTTAAACAGAATCAATCAATCAATCAATCAATCAATGCCTGCGTTCTCGCAGCTGTGATGCGTCATCATTGCCTCCTGACAGCCAAATTGACATAGACTCCTGAATACGCCGTAGCGCTGCCTGAAATTCATCTTTCAATCATCTATCACGAGTGCGTGATTTCGTGATACACGATCGCCATGAGCCAGTCGCTCAGCTGATTAGTGTTGTTCATTGTATTCGCGGAGGATTTCCCACCCCTTTTGGTCGCGCACCGTTCGAATTATCCTTTCTGTGATACCCCAATCACTTCGCCCCGGCACAAATCGCCAAGGACCACATATTCTATGTCAATCACGTCTCTGAGGCGGTATCTTAAATAATGTTACTAGCACTTCTTCGGACGGTGCTAGATCCGGTCGGTGTTTGAGTATAATTTCTAGATCTGACTCTCCAGTCCTACGCCCGCCTTGGTGTTTCTGGATAGCAAGCACAAGATGCCGATCGGATATTTCAAGCGCCCGGGCGTGTTCGAGAAAATATTGCAATAGAATCCGACTTTCCTTTCCTAAGCAGGCCTCTACTCCCGCGTCTAACAAGGGAACAACCCCCACCATCCCTCTCGTCATTAGGAACCCACTATAACAGCCATGACAAGATACTCGGCTAGTTGCTATCAGTAGCGGCAAGCAAGGGTGATGAGCTATGACCAAAGGAATCCGGCGTAAGGCCTGCCGGGGTATAAGGCTTTGCGCCAAGTTAGAGTAGGCCGCTCGCCATCTCGATGCTCCCAATACGACAAGCAGCCATGAGAGATCTGCCCAAGAACTCCTCGTCTGCTGTGGTCGTTAGTTGGGATCGTTCGGCAAATTTCAAGAACTTCCGAACCAACTCTTCGCATCTAGTTATAGAAAATGCTCGAGATTCCAAACCAGCAGCTACTAGATGGTAAAGGTTGAGTGGCGAGCCCGCGTTCTGTATAGTCTCAAGAGTCACTCCATTAGCCACCAAAAGCTCTATCAAATCCGAGTGACCGCTATCGACGGCGACTTGTATGGGCGTTTTGGTATCCTCACCAATTGCGTTGATGCTTATGCTTCGGCGTAGTACTGCCTGCACAGCCCTCACCCAGCCGCATCGGCAAGACAGACCAAGAGTGACGGAGTCTAGCGGTACGTATTTCAACAATTCTTCTAACATACGGTGATTCTTGGCCTTGGAAACCAGCTGCATTGCTTCCAGGCAGGCCCTTTGCCTTTCGTCTGGATTGTTGATCGCTTTGGCTAGGATCGTGAGCATATTTAACTGAGTCTGAACCCCTTTCTGGCCAACACAGGCACTCTCAATCGCGTCTAGGTATAATTCGTCCTCACCCTCGGAGTCGATAGACTCAATGTCTACAGCACACGTCAGGGCACCTAGTATGGTAGGGTAATGCGTATATTGGGGGAGCGTGAGCGTGTTAGGCGGTTCTACGGGCCGTAGCCTAGGCGGAAGCGCCTTGTAGAGTAGCCTAAAACAGCCCCAAAAAAAAAAACCATCTATAACTATCTACAGAGGTTTAAGGGAGGAGGGCGGGCGAATTACGCGATAGATACGAGTCGACGGTGGCTCGAGGAGTTTGTGCGGTGGGTCACCTGTAGGTCTGTAAAACCACTTATTAATGTCCCGGCCGCCATAGTGAGTCGCATCATCACCCCGGGCTTGTGGAAGGTCGACGTTTCGCTTCAATAGCGCTGCAAGAAAATCTCGTGGATTGATGACGGGAATTGCCTTGAAACCTCTGCTTCTATGTCTGCTTCTATGATTGGGGTGGCAGCCCTTTTCGAACCGGGCGTTGACAATGTCCAGATGGCCTCGGCGGGAAGCGATAACAATAGGAAGACCCTTGGCACCACCAGCATCTAAACTGGCATTTGGGGCCGCACTCCAGAAGTTGCACCTTCCCTTCTATTTATTGTCCGTGCGCCTGGAACTGTTAATACACAGGCGTGTTTTATACCAAAAATACTAACACCGCTCTAAAATTAGCATGATCTCTACAACACTAGGATCTATATTTAGTGTATTAAAATATATAGATAGCAAAACTTTTAATACTATAACGTCCGCTTCTTATATTAAACTTTTAATATATCTAGTAAATTAAACTATTTATATTTACTACTATTAACTTTTAATAAAAAAAATGTTATTAAAAATAAACTTTTATTATAAAGTTTTATAATAAATTATTTTATTAGAATTAGACAAAACATAAAAATCAAAAAAAAAATATGTATTAAACTAGTAATTATATTAAATAAAAAAAATTTTTTTTTATAAAACTAATTAATAAAATTAATTAGTACTTAAATAGAATAATATTTATTTATATAAATAGTGCTATATTAGTTTATTTATAATTTTAATTAATTTATTTTATTAATAATAAAACTTTAATAAAAATATTTAGCTAGCTAAAATTATAAATAAATTTATTTTTATTTTTAATAAACTTTTAATTTATATTATAATAGCTTAAAAATTAATAATGTAAAATATATTAAATTTTAAAATAAAGTTTAATAAAACTATATTTTTGTTTGTTTTTTTAAAAGCTTATTTTATATTTATAAATATAAAAAACTTTAAAATTTTAGTTAAAATATTAAAAAATAAACTTTTATATAAACTTATTTTATTTATTATAAAGGTTGTTTTAATTAAAAAACTAAAACGTTAAATAATAAAACTATTAAATATTTAATAAACTAAAACTAGTTAATTTATTAAAATAGTTAGCTTAAAAATTAAAAATAAAATTATATTAATAAATTTATAAATTATTATTTTTAAAGTTTTTAAAGCTAAAAAATCAAATTTTTTAAAACATAAATTATTTATATTATTAATAATATTTTAATAATATTTGTTAATTATATAACTACAAAAAAATAATAATATAATTTTATATTAAGTTATAAAAAAAACCTAAATATAAACTAGATATTTATTAATAAATATTTTTTTAATAAAATATAAACTTTATTACTAATAAGCAAATTTAAATAATTTTTTTAAATACTTAATAAAGTTTGTTAAGCTATTTTTTATAAAATATTTAATATAAAAAATAAATAAAATATTAATAATTATAAAATATTAAAAATATTATATAACTAGATATTATATTAAAATAAATTATTATAAAAACTATAAAAATAAAATAAATAATTATAAGCTAAGCTTTTATATAAACTTTTTTTATTATATAAACTATTATAATTTATTTTTAGCTAGTTATAAAAACTATTTAATAAAGCTTAAATAAATTAATAACTAAATAATAATACTAAATAACAAATAATTATAAGTAGTATAAAAAAGAAATATATATATATATATATAAAAACTAACTGCTTTAAATTTATAACAAACAAAATAATTATTTTAAACTTAGATAATACTAGCAAAAAAATACTATTTATTATATATAGAACGCTTAACTTAAGAGCTGCAAGCGGGCAGCTCCTATAAAAGATTTTCTTTTTACTTAAAGAGCTATAAAACATTATTAAGTATTAAATACTAGCTTAAAAAAACTAAAAAAAATTAAAAAAATTAAGAAAATATTATTAAAGCTTTTAATAAAAGTTTTAGCCCTAAAAAACAAGCCTTAATAAAATTATATTTATAGTTTTTATATTTAATATTGTTTGAATGGAGTGTACTGCATATTTCCAAGGTAGCAGTACATGCCTGCAAGGTTGGTGGAATATAGTCTATTTATTATATGCCACACTCAAAGGAGGGAGAGAAAGGAAGGAATTGGGTAGGTGGGAGCCCTCTATATACCCCTCTGTACGGAGGGGTCTGTAGGTGGTCCCTAGCCGGACCCCTTGGCCCAGACCCCCCTTGGCCAGACCCCTTCGTACGAAGGGGTCTGTAAGTGCTCTAGCTAATTGCGTACGATTAATCCAACACTGACTACTTTTTCTTTTGTGATTTAATCGCCATAATTGTACGTAAGGTCTGTAGGGGAGGGGTAGGTCGAAGGGGGTTTGTAAGGTCTTCGTACGAGGGCTACACCTAGCAGGGTCGGCAAGGCTAGGTGTAGGTCGAAGGGGGTCTGTGAGGTGGCACAATTACGCGCTATTGATTAAATGTCTATATGAAGGCGTATAGCTAAGGTACGTACGAGTAACTAATTTTCTTTTCTTGTTAGCCTACTATTAAAAGAACTAAAGTATAAAATATAAAATATATAATCTATGCGATCAGGTTAGAATTCTATTATTATTTTAACTAATTTATGCTATATCTATATAAAAACTAAGCTAACGTATAAATATAAATACTAATTAATATTTAAATAGAATATATTATATATTTTTAAAGCAATAATATATGTTTATAAAGTTAATAAAATATAGTTTATTTATTATATGTTATACTTAAAAAAAAAAAAAAGAATTAGGTAGGTAGGAGCCCTTTATATACCTTTTTGTACGGAGGGGTCTATAGGTGGTCCTTAGCTAAACCCTTTGGCTTAGACCCCCTTTGGCTAGACCCCTTTATACAAAGGGGTCCGTAAGTGCCCTAGCTAATTACGTACGATTAATCTAGCAAATATAGCTATTTTATATAAAAATTTTATAATAAATAATAAAGCAATACAAAATAATTTTTTTTAAATTAAATATTAATAATAAAAATAACTAGCGGTTTTATTACTAAGCTAAGCTATTAAAAAGTTTATATACTAAAATATATAATATATAAAAAGTTTAATTAATATATATTATTTTTTGATAAAAAATATAAAAAGAAATTAATATAATATTAATATAAAAACTTTAAATTTTTATGTTGATTAATATTTATATTTAAAATTATTATAAATATATTATTTATATCTTGTTAGACTTTTAGAATAAATAAAAATAAACTTAAAGTAATAATTTATATTTAAAAAAAAGCTTGCTTTAAGGTTACTTTATATAAACTAATTTATTTAAAAGATTTATTTTAAATAAATATTAATAAATATATATTATTAAATTATTATAAAATATTATTAATAATAAAAATATTTATTTATTTATATTTATTAAAGCTATTATTATATTGTTTTATAGCTACAAATATTAATACTTAATATTTAGATTAAAAATTTAAGATTATTTTTAAAAATAAAAAGTACTAATTATTACTATAGTTTATTAAAATAAGTATATGTTTTATTAAAGCTTTAGGTAGATTTATTTATAAAGCTAGCTATATTATTGATTTTATGTTTTT
The DNA here is from genome assembly GCA_023159155.1 of Ustulina deusta. NCBI lineage: Eukaryota > Fungi > Ascomycota > Sordariomycetes > Xylariales > Xylariaceae > Ustulina > Ustulina deusta. The sequence continues at coordinate 11,881 of JAJNNX010000101.1, read as the reverse complement.
AAATATTTTTTTTAAAGTTTATTTAAATTAATATTATATTTTAAGATTAAATTATTTTTTGAAAAAAATATAGTTTTTAAATAAAAAATAAAAAATAATTTATTAATTAAATTAGCAAATATAGTTAATATAGAGTTAAATATTTTATTTAATATAAAAAAAATTAGTAGCCTAAAAAAATTAAATAATATAACTAGAATATTAGTAATATTATTAATAAATATAATTAAAATAATAAATAGCTAAAAAAAGGTTATAAATAAGTCTGCTTTTTAATAGATTAAAAAGTATATTATAATATAATAGAAATAGTATTACTTAGAAAAAAAACAAAATATAAAAAAACAAAATATAAAAAAAGTTATTTAAAAAGAGAATGTTGTTTTTTAATAGTATAAAAAGCAAAAAGAAAATATTAAAAAATTAAAATTAATAAGATCTTAATTAATAAAAAACTTTCTATTTTTATTAAATAATATAAACTAAAAATATAAATAAAAATATTTTTTTAAAAAAATATAAATAATAAAAAACTAATAAAAAACAGCCTTAATAAAATATAATATTTATATTAAAAGATACTATAGAAATATAACGTAATAAATAATCTTATAAGAAAACTCTTTAAATATATATATATATATATATATATATAACATAAAATTAATTTTATTTAGCACGAATAGTATTATAGCACAAATTATAAAAATATACTAGATTTATATAAAAACTACTATAAAATGTTAAAAAAAAGATATTTATTTTAAAATATTATTTTATAGCTTAAAAAATTGCCTAAGTTATAATAATACTAAAAATAAAGAAAATTAAACTTTTTAAATTTTTATTTATTTAAACCGATTATACTTTTTTTTATATATAAACAAAAACTATAAACAACTAATAATAATAAAAATAGCTTGAACCGGGCTATAAGTAAGCCTTTTTAGCGCTTAATATATAGAAATATTATTTATATAATTAATAATAGATCTTATAACTAGCTTTATCTATAAAATAGAAGTAGCACTAATAGTAGGAAAAGAAGTAATACTTATTATTATAAATATATAAAAAGCTTTTAACGCTTTGCTATATTATAAGCTATTTTAAAAAATAATGTAATAAAGGTAGCTCTTAATAATAATTATGTTTATAAGTTTTTTCTTTATTAAATAAAATATATGTTTAAAATTAAAAAAGAAATATTATAAAAGCTTAAAACTAAAAATATAGTACGTTATAAGGCTTTTTTTAATTGTTTATTCTATATATAATATATATAGCTAAAATAATAGGTAGTAGTTTAAATAAATAAAAATATTTTAATATTTTAAAAGAGTTAGTAATATTTGCTAGTTAAAAAGTTAATAAAATATTAAAGTATAAAAAAAGAACTAAATCTTTTTTTATTTTAAAAAAAATAAAAATAATATATTTTATATAAAAAGAAAAATTATTAATTTATTAATTGATATTACAATTAGTTCTATAACTCCTATTTTAATCTAAAATATAAAAAAAGCTAAAATAATAGTATGCTAGGTTATTTAAAAGTCTAAGCTAGCGGTCCGCTAGTTAAACGTTTAGTTCGATAAATAGCTTAGTTTTAAAAGAAATATTAAAAAAAAAGGTTATTACTACTATAAAAATCTTAAATTATGTTAAAATATTTGTTATTATAAAAAAAGGCCTATTAATAGCTATGCTTTAAAAAATTATAAAAATAATAGTAATTTTATTATTATTATATAAATATAAAGTTTAATATAAAAAGTAAATAAAACTAGCTAAATATAAAACTTAAAAAATTGTTTAAACTAATATAAAAAAAGTTTTATTAATATGAAGAATTTAGTTAAATATAGCTTTTTTTATAAACAATAAACTTTTAACTACTTAGATTATATTAATAGAATATTTATTAGTTTTATAAGCTTTATTTAAAAAGATTAATAAAAATAAAAAAGCTGGTAGTTTTTAAAAGTTTTATTCAAATATTTAATTAATAATAGAACTATTATTATAAATAAATAAAATAATAATATTTTCTTTTAATAGTTTAATAGTTTATAAAAAACAGAAAAAAGTAGCAAAAAAACAAAAAGGTTTAAGCTTTTATAATATAGTAGGGCTGGTACGCACGTATAAGAGACAGGTCGTTAGTTATAGAGTAGAACGTATTTTTGGAAACCTTTCGGAGATTACGGAACAAAGGGTATAATAAGCGCGCGTTTTTATTTAAAGCAACAGAAATTTTTTTTTTTATATATATAATAGAATAAATAATTATTACAAAATATTAAATAAGAGTTAGGGATTTGTTTTATTAATTAATTATTATATTTTTATTTATATTTATGTATTAGATTTTATCCTAATACATATAAAGATTTGCGAGCTAGAAAACATAGTTTAATATAAAAAAATTAAGTAAGTTTAATTAGTTTTAGTATATAATACGCTAATTAAAAGCTTTGCTTTATTTTATTAGTATTTTTAATAAAATAACAAAAATTAATATTATTTATTATTTTTTAAAATATAACTTATAATTAAAAATTAATATTTTTAGTCAATATATCTAATATATAAAAACTAATTATTAATTATACTAATTAATTATATTTCTTTTTATAAATTTTTATATAGAACTAATCTTTTAATATAATATAATAATATAATATAAAAATAATAAAAAATTAACTATAATAAAAATTAAATAAATATAAAGTATTAATAAAACTATTATTTTTAAAACTATTAACTATAAAAATATTAATAATATTATACTATTTTTATTAGATCTATAAAAAAAATATAAAATTTAACTATAGTTTTATTAAAAAAGCTAATATATTTACTAAATTTAAATATATATAAGTTTTTAATAAAAAGCTTATAAAAATATTACATTAATTATATATGCTTATATAGTAATAAAAACTATAAAATATTAAATAAAAAAATATTATTAAAACTTAAAAACTATTATTTTATTTTTAAAATATTTATTATTTTGTTATTTTTATATACTAATAATTCTAATTAAGAACTTAAAATAAATATTTTAAATATTTTAAAGTAATTATAAAATTTTAGGCTTTTTTTAATAAAGTTTATTTTAAATATTCTAATTATAAATATATTTATTTTTAATACTATATTAACTAATAACTAAATTAATAAATATTAATTAGTTAAACTTTTAATATTTATATAATTAGTTTTTAAAAGCGCTATAGTTCTATATATTATTAGTTTATTTATTTTTAATTTTATATTTTGTTTTTAGAACTAATTTAATAAAAAAAATATAACTAAATAGTTTTATAAAATAAAAAGACTTTTTAAGTTATATAAATTTTTATAAGCTAAATAAATTAATTAATTATTATACTAAACAAAAATTATAATTAAAAAATATATAGTTTAATATATTATTAGTTTTTATATTAATTAGGATCAAACTATTATAAGCTTAAAACAAAAATATAAAATAATTAATTTTAAGCAAACTTAATTACAAAAAAAATAATTTATTAAGCTTTTTTTAAGTACTAAAATAATTTTTTAAAATTATATTTAATTTTTTTTTAAATATATAGTTTTAGTTAATAAATTTAGCTAAAAAATATTTTTAATACTTAAAAACTCTTATTTCTATAACTTAGTTAAATTAATTCTTTTTAATTATTTTAAAAATATTTTTAAACAATAAGCCAACTTAGAATTTTTTTTTTTAGCTATAAATAATAATATTAAGTTTTTTAAATAATATTACTAGCTTAGAACTATTACTAAATATATTTTTTTATTTTATTTAGTAAGCTATATAAATATAACTATTTTAAGTTTTATTAGTTATTTTTTTAATTTAGCTATTTATAACTACTTTTTTTATTATATTTTTAATAGTTTATATATATATAAACCTAATAATTAAATAATTAATAGTTAAAATAAAAAGTTTTTTTGTTTATAAGACTTAAATAATTAAAATAATAACTAAAATAATATAATTATTAATTAACTAACATTAATATTATATTTTTTTTAATTAAATATTTTATTAAAAAATTAGTTAATAAAGCAAGTAATAATATAAAAATAGCTAATTTAAAGCTTATATTATTTAAATATAATAATTAAAATAACTTTAGAAGTACTAATAATAATTTATATAAATATTAATTTTATAAAACTAAAAATTATATATAATAAAGCTATAAATTAAAAAAAAAAGCAAAAGATTTTAAAGCTTTATATAAAAAATATAACTTTAAAACTTAGTATATTAATTTATTATATATACTTTAATATATTTGTTTGTTTATAATTAATCTAGATAAAATATTGAAAAATAAAAATAAAAATAAATTTATACTTTTAGCTTTAATATAAATTTATTATAATTATTTTAGTAAATATTTTTTAGTAGCTCTAGTAGCTTATAAAGCTTTATATAAATGTAGATTTTAAAAACAAAACCTAATTATAAAACTTAAAATTTAATAGAAATAGAAATATTTTAAATAATTAATTATAACTAATTAGCCTAACTTTAAAATAAAATTTTAAGCTAACTTAGTTTTTATAAAATAATAAAAACTTAATGTTTTAGCTAAAAAAAATTATTTAAAATTTTAATATAATAAATAATAAAAATACTAAAATAAGCAAAAATTTATAGCACTAAAAATAATTAATTAAATTATTTTTTTAAACAATTTATTAGTGCTTATAGTTTTAAACCTTATTAATATATTTAATATATAAACTTATATAAAAGTTATAATAGCAAAAAAAAAAACGCTTAAATAAAAAAAACAATATTATATTTAAAACTTATAATATTATTTAATTTTATAAAACAACTAGTGCTATAATAAATATAAATATTAATTAGCAAATATTTTTATTTGTTTTAAAAATAAAAAAACGCTGAGTATTTTTTAATAAAATTAATAATTTGTTTAAAGTTAAAATAAGGTTAACTTAGCAAAAACTGCTAAGTTTCTTTTCTAATATGTTAGAATTGTTTATAGTATAAGCCTTTAAAATAAAACAAATATTAAAGAAAAAAATAATTAGATTAAATTAACTAAATAAATTTAAATTTAAAATAAATAATTAATAAATACTAAATATATTTATTTTGAAAATTAATAATATATATATAACACTATAAAAATTTTTAAAAAAAATCTATAAAACTTTTTAAATAAATATATTTTTATAAAATATAAAGAATTATATAAAAGCTATATTTAAAATTATAATAAGAATTAAAGAATTAGTAAAAAGTTTACTAATTATTAAACTTTTTAATACTAACGTTTAATTATATATTTTAATAAAAAATTATCTTAAAAACAATTAATTTTTTATAATTAACACTTAAATAATTTAAAATAAATATTTTATTAAACTAAAAGCACTTTTATAATTATATAAAAAAAATTGTTATTTAGCTAGTATAAATTATTAGAAAATATATATAGGTTATTTTTATATATATAGTTTTAGATAAAAAAATAGCTGCTCTTTTATTTTTAAAAATAAATTTAGTTCTAACAGTTATATTTACTTTTAGTAATATATATATTATTATTTATATAACCTTATTTATTTAATTATGCCTTTATAACAAATTAGTAATTAAAGCTATAAAAAACTGCTATAAATAGTTATAATTAGTTTTTAATTAATATTTAAATTTTATTTTTATTATATATTACTAAAATAACTTTTAATTTAGTACTAAACTTAAATAATAAAATTATATAAAAATATTTTTATAACGCTAATTAGCTATTTATAAACTATATAAACTAAATATTAAAACTAAATAATAATACTTTTTTTATAAATATTTTATTAAATAATAAATTTTTAATAGTTTTTAGAACTATTATTTATAAACCTATAAAAAAAGCAAAAAAAGCAAAAGTTTTAAAAATTAAACAAATAGCAATTTTTTTTTTAATATTTATAATATATAAGCTTAAATTAAAAAAAGTTTACTTAATTAATAATATAAAATATAATAGTTCTATACCTCTAGGGTTAATTAATTAAAAAAAAAGATTTATTTGAATATTTATTCATGTTTTGCTATATAACTTAAAAAAATTTTATTAATTAAAAAATATTTTTAAAAAATCAAAAAAAATATAAAAATATTAAAACTTATTAATTAAAAAAAAAAAACTTTTAATTAAAGTATTATATAAATATAAAATAGTTTTAGCTTAAAATTTTAGCAAAGTTAAAAAAATATATAATAAAATTATATTATTATATAAAATCTAAATAATATTATATAAAGCTTAGCAAGCAAAAAGAATTTTTATTTTTATATTATTATATACAAAAGTACTAAATATATTTAAAACTTAATTTATAAATAATATATTAAAAAAATATATAATATATATTACAATGTATAATTTATAATAAAAAAATAATAATAAAAAGCTTAAACTAATTAATTTTATTACTAAACTAAACATAGTTATAATTTAAAATGCCTTTTTATTAAAAAGCTATAATAAATTTATTAAAACATTTATTATATATCAAATTTTATTAGTAATTGATTCTTTTTTTAAATATAATTAAGTAATTTTTTTTTAATTAAATACTAATAATTTTTTTTATATTACTTAGAATTTTATAAATAATAATATTTTTTTAAAATATAACAAATTTAATAGCTTATTCTGTTAAAATAGTTACTTAAATACTATATAATATTATATTTAAAAAATATAAATTATTTTTTAATAATATAAAAATTAAAAAGCTTATTATTTGTTATAATAATTAAAAAATTATTTTTAATATATAGCAATTTATTTTTAAATATATTAAAAATATTGATATAGTTTTGTTAAATTTTAAATTAATAAATATTATTATAAGTAGTATTAAAAATAAATAATATAAGCTAATAGTAATACTAGTTAAATATTTTTATAAAACTAATAATTATAAACTTATAAAAACTAAAATTTTTAAATTTTTAAAATAAATAGCATATAGTAATATTATAAAAATAAAAGCTTTTTTAAAAATAAATAGTTATTATTAAATATAAATAAAAATATATATTATAATAATATTTTTATTAATTATATTTTTTTAATATAATATTAAGTTTATGTAAAAAAATAATTAAAAATAAATAATAATAATATTATAATAAGCTTTAATAATTATTTTTTATTTAATTATTTTAGATTATAAAACTTAAAAAATTTAATTAAAAATTAATGCTTTAAAAAAAAAACAAAGCGCTATATTTTATTAATTAATTAAAAATAAAATATATCCGTTTAAATATAAGTTAGAAATTTAAAAAAAAAAACTTCAATTAAATTATAAAAAAAAAAAAAAATTACTTAAAAGTTATTAAAGCTTTTTGCTAACTATAAAACTATTTATATAAAATTAAATTTTATTTAAAAATAAATATAAAAATATTAATTATATAACTAAACAATAAATTTTTTATATTATTTAGTATCGTTTTAACTTAATAGGTTGCTTTTATTAAAATATTTAATTTTAAATTATATTATATTTTTTAAAAAATATATATAGTAATAAACAAACTATTATATAAATTAAAAAAATTATTAAATAAATTAAATAATTAATAAAAAAAATATAAAAATTTTTATTAATTTTTAATTTTATATTATAATAGTTAAACTAATAATTGTTTTAAATATTGCAATTTCTTTTAAATAAAAACAAAAATAATTAATATATTTATAAGAACTAGTAATATATTTTATTATTAAAAGTTTATTTAATTATTTTATAATAATAATATAAAAAAGTTTTATAAAAATTGTTTTTAAAAAAAAAACGAAACTATTGTACTAGATCTAATATTATATTAATAATTTTAATAATTAAAAATATTTTTTTTAAAAAAGCTATATACAATTAAAATATTAAAACTAGAATTTTATATATTATAAAATTGCTGCTTAATACTACTAAAAAAACTTATATAAAAATATTAAAAATATTTTAAAAAACTATAAGCTATATTAATAAATATAAAATAAATTATCTAAAAAAAAATATTGCTATAATAAAGCTAAAAATATATGCATAAGTTAAATTTTTAATATTTAATTTATATTTAATAATAATAAGTTTAAAATAATTATTAAAACTAAATATAAAATATTAGTTTATTTTAAAGCAATACTATTCTAATTAGTTAATTTTAAAAGTATTACTTAATTTATTAAATAATATATTATTTATTAGTATAATATTTTTATTAAAATTAAATATAATAATAGTTAAAAAAATTAAAAAAAGTTATAACAATTAAAATATACCTTAGATTTATAATAACTTATAATATAATATATTATTTTTAAAACTAAAAATTTATTAAGTTAGGCTATAAAGTAATTATTAGTAGCTTTAAAAAAATAATTTAAAAAATAAAAAAAAACTGAACTAAACAATTTAACAAAATAATTTAAACTAATAGAACTATTACTTAATACTATAATTATAATATATATAAAATAGTTTATAGTTAATTATTAATTTTATTAATTAAAAATGTTATTTTAATATAGCAGATTATTAATTAGTAAAATATTTCTAATTATATATATTTTTTTAATATATAAAATATAATAATTTAACAAAAAAAAATATAGCTAAGGTCTAACGTATTATTACTAAAAAAAAACGCTAAGCTATACAATAAGTTAATTAATAATATATTTATAAAGTCCACTTTATAGCTTTAAAAAAAAATCTTATTTTTATATTTAATATTTTATTAAACAATAATAAATTTTAAAGCGCTAAACTTTTATATAAATAAAACGGCTTATTTTTTTTAGTATTTAAAAAAAAAAAAAAATAAAATAAAAAAAACTAAAAAAATATATAAAAAGAAAAACTTATATATTAAACAGCTTATAACTATTTATTAAAAATAAAACTAAATATTAAAAACTAGTTAATCTTACTACTAATAAATAAATAATAAGCTTATTAAAAAATAATTGTTATAAAAAAAATATAAATATAACTAAAATAGCTTTAATTAAAACTATGATATAACTAAACAAAAACTAAACAAAGCATAAAATATAACTAAACATAACTAAAATATAGCTAAAATAAACTTAGATATATTTAAATATAACTTAAAATATAACTAAATATAACTAAAATATAGCTTAAATAAACTATAATATAGCTTAAATAAGCTAAAAATACTAAAATATAAATAAAACAATTAAAAAAAAATAAAAAATTATTAGTAATGAAGCTTTATTATATTAAATTAAGATTTTAATTAAAATAAGCTTAAAAACTAGATATTTAAGCTTTAATAATTTATAATTAGAAAAAAAGTCTATTAATTAGCAAGCAATATTTTTTTAAATTTAAAAACAAAAAAAATAAATATAACTAAAATCTATAGATTTAGTACTATATACTATAATAATATTATTTTAATTAGCTTAGATTTATTATAAAATAATACTTATTATTTATATTTTTGCTTTTTTTTATTTTTTCTATGCTACTTTTTTAGTTTTAAAACCCTGCTTTAAAATAGCAACTTTACTACTACTTTATAAACAAATTAACTAAAAATATATATAAAATAATATATAATAATTTCTATTTAATTAGCTTAAATTAAAAAATATTTTAAGCTATTCTATTTATTTAAATTTTTATTTTTATTTTTTCAAGTTACTACTATATACAAATAAATATATTCAATATTATTTATATAATATTTATAGTCCGGCTAGTTAACTAAATAAACATAATTGCTATAAGTACTAAATTATAAAAAATTTATTAACTTATATTTAAAAAATAGCTATATTTTAAAGTAGCTATTATTTTTAAACTTTTAAAATTAATAAATATATAACTAATAAAAAACAAAATTAAAAACTTTAATTAATTAAATAGCAAGGATTATTACTTATACTAAACAATTAAATATTATAAAAAAATATTTATTAAATAAGCTACTATAATATAGCTTAATATAAAAAAATATAAACTTACTAGCAAATATTATAATTATTTTAAATATAGTTTTATTATTAAATATTATAAAAAATAAAAAATAAATATTTTAGTATATATATTAACTAATAGTATAACTGTTTAAAATTTTAATAATAAAATAATAAAAAATCTAATAATTACTATTAAATATTTTTACTAGCTATATATAAAAATTAAAAAAACTATAATATTTATTTTAATTATACTTAAAAGTTTTTTTTTTAAATAATATATAGTTTTATTAATTTACTAAAGTTTTTTAGTAATACTATATACTTTAAAACTATAGCTTTAAAAAATATATATTTAAAAAAAATATAACTAAAATTATTAAAACTATACTAAATCTTAATTAAAAATATATAATATAGTACAATTTAGCACTAAATAATAATAAAAATAATATAATAATTATTTTAAAAATATAATTTATATACTAATTAGCGTAATTAAAATATTTATTAGTTTTAATATATATTATTTTAATTAATATTTAATTATTAAAGCTTTTTTCATAACCTAGCTTTTTTTTAATTAATTATAATAAAAATTCAGGATTATATAAGCTAGTTTAAAACAAAAGATCTTTATAATTAAAAAAAAATATAATCAAACATTAACTTACTAGTAATAAAATAGTATAGCTAAAAATAATATATAAAATTTAATATATATAATAATAAATTAATTAATATAAAAGCTTTAAATATACTTTGATTAATAATATTTATTTATTTTTTAAATTAACTTATAAAACAATTAAAGCTTAAAGCTTTAACTATTTATTAGTAATTTAACTAAATATAAATATATTTATATAATACTTAGTATAGCTAATATAAAAATAATAATTATATAGCAGATAGAAATAACTAAAAAAAGCTAATATATATTTTTTGCTTTAAAATAACTAATTACTAAATATTATAAAAAATAACGAAAATATAAAAATATATATTATAATATATTATATATAAACTAATTATTATAGATTAAATAAATAGAGTTAAAAATATAAAAAAATATAAATATAAATATAGTTTATATAAAAAAAAATTTAAGTTAAAAAAAAATAACTAACCTATATAAAACTAACAAATACTACTTTGTATAAAATAATATAAGTAAAGGAGCTTTAATTAAATTTTTTTTTTAATAATAACTTATATTAAAAAAAACTAATAAAGTTCTTACAAACAAATAATATACACTAACTCAATTTATATTAACCTAGCAAACTTTATATTTAATTTTTAATTATTTATTTTATAACTAATATATTTATATTACTAGTCCTTAAACCTTACTTATTAATATATAAATTATATATTTATTATATTTTATTTATATTTCTAATTATTAATAAATAAAACTAATATTTTATTTTAATATTAAAGCTATTATATAATTAGCTTATTTTAGCGTTATTACTTTAAATTAATTTAAGATTTCATTATAAAAATATATAATTAGTATAACTTAAAATATAAAAAAAGTTTTTTTATTATTATAGTGCTTAATAGCTAGTAAAATTAAGATTTTTATTAATATGCTTTTTTATAATAATTATTAATATATAAATAACAAACTTTTTAAAAAACAACCGATTTTTTTTTATTTCTAAAAATATTTAGATAACTAATAGTTTTAATACCCGGATTATTAATACAATAAATATCACAATTAGTTAAGTAAAGCTTCTATAGCTAGTTTATTAATACTATAGATAAAGACTTTAAGCTAAAAAAAAAAAAAGAAAGAAAAAAAGTCAGAGTTTATAAGTAATATATAACTC
>JAJNNX010000100.1:27500-32500 GCA_023159155.1 Ustulina deusta | reverse complement strand
CTCTACCGGGTAGGTCTCTCCGGGTAGTACCTTCCCCTGTAAGGTACTATAGGATAGGGTCCTACAGGGTAGCAAGATGCGACCTGCCTGCCGAGGCAACAGAAGGTAAGTTCACATGGGTTTAGGAGTTGTAACAAACTCTTTAATGATCCCTCCGCTGGTTCACCAACGGAGACCTTGTTACGACTTTTACTTCCTCTAAATGACCGAGTTTGGATAACTTTCCGGCCCCGAGGTGTCGTTGCCGACTCCTCTGGGCCAGTCCGGAAGCCTCACTGAGCCATTCAATCGGTAGTAGCGACGGGCGGTGTGTACAAAGGGCAGGGACGTAATCAACGCAAGTTGATGACTTACGCTTACTAGGAATTCCTCGTTGAAGAGCAATAATTGCAATGCTCTATCCCCAGCACGACAGAGTTTAACAAGATTACCCAAGTATCTCTACTAAGGAAGTACTCGCTGTCTCTGTCAGTGTAACGCGCGTGCGGCCCAGAACATCTAAGGGCATCACAGACCTGTTATTGCATCCAACTTCCACCCGCTTAAGCGGATAGTCCCTCTAAGAAGCCAGCGTACTGCCAAAGCAATACGGGCTATTTAGCAGGTAAATGTCTCGTTCGTTATCGCAATTAAGCAGACAAATCACTCCACCAACTAAGAACGGCCATGCACCACCACCCACAAAATCAAGAAAGAGCTCTCAATCTGTCAATCCTCATTGTGTCTGGACCTGGTGAGTTTCCCCGTGTTGAGTCAAATTAAGCCGCAGGCTCCACTCCTGGTGGTGCCCTTCCGTCAATTTCTTTAAGTTTCAGCCTTGCGACCATACTCCCCCCAGAACCCAAAAACTTTGATTTCTCGTAAGGTGCCGAACGAGTCAAAAAATAACATCGTCCGATCCCTAGTCGGCATAGTTTATGGTTAAGACTACGACGGTATCTGATCGTCTTCGATCCCCTAACTTTCGTTCCTGATTAATGAAAACATCCTTGGCAAATGCTTTCGCAGTAGTTAGTCTTCAATAAATCCAAGAATTTCACCTCTGACAATTGAATACTGATGCCCCCGACTGTCCCTATTAATCATTACGGCGGTCCTAGAAACCAACAAAATAGAACCACACGTCCTATTCTATTATTCCATGCTAATGTATCCGAGCATAGGCCTGCTTTGAACACTCTAATTTTTTCACAGTAAAAGTCCTGGTTCCCCACTACACCCAGTGAAGGGCATAGGGCTCCCCAGAGGGAAAGGCCCGGCCGAACCAGTGCACGCGGTGAGGCGGACCGGCCAGCCAGGCCCAAGGTTCAACTACGAGCTTTTTAACTGCAACAACTTTAATATACGCTATTGGAGCTGGAATTACCGCGGCTGCTGGCACCAGACTTGCCCTCCAATTGTTCCTCGTTAAGGGATTTAAATTGTACTCATTCCAATTACAAGACCCAAAAGAGCCCTGTATCAGTATTTATTGTCACTACCTCCCCGTGTCGGGATTGGGTAATTTGCGCGCCTGCTGCCTTCCTTGGATGTAGTAGCCGTTTCTCAGGCTCCTTCTCCGGGGTCGAGCCCTAACCCTCCGTTACCCGTTGAAACCATGGCAGGCCAAGACCCTGCCATCGAAAGTTGATAGGGCAGAAATTTGAATGAACCATCGCCGGCGCAAGGCCATGCGATTCGAGAAGTTATTATAAATCACCCACAAGCCCCGAAGGGCATTGATTTTTAATCTAATAAATACATCCCTTCGTAAGTCGGGATTTTTAGCATGTATTAGCTCTAGAATTACCACGGTTATCCAAGTAATAAAGTACTATCAAATAAACAATAACTGATTTAATGAGCCATTCGCAGTTTCGCCGTATAATTGCTTATACTTAGACATGCATGGCTTAATCTTTGAGACAAGCATATGACTACTGGCAGAATCAACCAGGTAACTATCGTGCGCCAAAAAAAAATTGGCCAACCGGCTTTACAGCACGGAAGGATTAGTTACCTTTAAGCCAACTAAACCAAGGCCTAGTAGGGTGATATAGCGCATGCAATAACTAAACCTAGCAGCATAACTAGCATAGCTGTTAAGATAGCACTGGTCAGCACTATAATCAATAATATAGCGATCAAGGGTTCTTTACTGCCCAGTCACGCTATATTTCCCACCTAAACCAAGACCTAGCGGCTGACGGCGTAGTGATTAAGGCAAGGCCCGTCACACTATACCGCCTTCCAATATTTCCCTCTAAATTCCTTAGAACACTGGTCCGCCACACAAATCAACAGCCCTAAAACTGACGACAGTGGAACTTACAGGTCCCAAGAGGAGACTTAGACCGGCAAGTGCTCAAAAAAAGAGCAGTTACCGGGTAAGTATCTCCCGCTGCTTCATGCTATCGTTAACCCGAAGGTCAACTATTCATAAAGCCCAAACAGAAGCCGCCGAGACAAGAAATATGCCCGATGACCACTGCGCATCATCCTAGATTTAGCACTACGAATAGCACTGCTAGGGGGGGTAATATCTAGTAAAGCCCGAACAGCGACGAGTAGCATCTCAAGAAGGTGGACGAGCCCTATAGATATCCTGCAAATATGGAACAAAAAAAGACCTAGGTGCCCTATCTAGTAGGTATACAAAGGCCCAGAAGCCACTGCTTACACAGCAGCACACCCAACTCGGAATGACAGCAGCAATAATCCAGATGTCAGTATCTAGATGATCTCGCAAGAGGCAGTAGGTATTCTTCCCGGCGCGAACGCCAGGCTTTTCCCGGTATACCACTATTGATCACGGCTAGGTCTCGCTAGAGGCAGTAGGTATTCTTCCCAGCGCAAGCGCTAGGCTTTTCCCAGTATACCACTATCGATCGCTATCCCATTGCCGCTAACACACTAAGTTTGGGGCGGAGTTAGTGCCACTGTCTGGACTTGCACCCAGACAATCACACTTTCTCATATACCCACCGACCCCACTTGGGTCCAAAACACGGCTCAGAGGGTTCCCGTACAGGTTGTGGGTTTCCGAAAAAAGATTTGTATGGGAAAAACGCCAAGACGACTCACGAAACGGGTTTTTTCGTGAGTTCTGAGGACTTTAAGCATTCTGACTTAGAGAAAATTCCATCCCATTTTCCCATACAAAATCACCCACCCACTAACTCACAACCACCCACCCACTAACCTCACTACCACTCACCCACTAACCTCACTACCACCCACCCCCAACACCCACTACCACCACTATAACCACTATAACCACCACCTAGGGCCCCCAAACCAAAACTTCTGTAGGGGGGTTTTTTGGAAAGTTTAGCACTCTGCGGGGGGTCTCCGCCCCAGAGGAGGAAATCGATCTTGCAACTGGGTTTTCTCTACGGATATACATCGCACAATGGTGCAACCAGAACCAAAAGATAGCACTTTTAATTGCGCATCTTTTGATCCCGGATGCACGATGGTGGCGATTGTTTTCGTGGGGTTGCGACGGTTGCAGTAGGGAGGGTTGGGTGGTGGTGGTGGTGCAGCACCGGGTGGTCGACCGGTCGGCCGCAAGACCCCACCACCACCACCCAGGCTCTCCCGGGTAAGCTCTCCCAAATTCTGACTTGGCAAGAATTCCGTTGGATTCCTCCCATACAAAACCACCCACCTACCCACCTACCCACTAACCACCCATCCACCCATCCACTAAGTCCACTAAGTCCACTACCACCCACCCACTAAGTCCACTACTACTCACCCACTAAGTCCACTAACTACCTACCCTACTCTATCTCTCCCTCACACTCTCACACCCCACCACTCACCACCACTCACTCACTCACTAAGTCCACCAACCACCCACCCTACCTGTCTCTCCCGGGTAACCCTTCCTAAATTCTCACCCCGCCAACACCCACCAACACCCACTGACACCCACTAACCTCACTACCACCCACTCACTACCCACCCTACCCATCCCTCCCGGGTAGGTTCTGATAAATTCTTTTTTAACTTGGACAAAATTCTATTCCACCTACCTCACCCTCCCACCCGCCCGCCCACACCATACCCTCCTCCCAGGTAACCCTTCCTAAATTCTTACCCCGCCAACACCCCACCAACACCCGCCCGCCCACACCATACCCCTCCTCCCAGATAACCCTTCCTAAATTCTTACCCCGCCAACACCCCACCAACACCCGCCCGCCCACACCATACCCCTCCTCCCAGATAACCCTTCCTAAATTCTTACCCCGCCAACACCCCACCAACACCCGCCCGCCCACACTATACCCCTCCTCCCGGATAACCCTTCCTAAATTCTTACCCCGCCAACACCCACCAACACCCGCCCGCCCACACTATACCCCTCCTCCCGGATAACCCTTCCTAAATTCTTACCCCGCCAACACCCACCAACACCCGCCCGCCCACACTATACCCCTCCTCCCGGATAACCCTTCCTAAATTCTTACCCCGCCAACACCCACCAACACCCGCTGACCTCACTACCACCCACCCCCAACACCCACTACCACCACTATAACCACTATAACCACCACCTAGGGCCCCCAAACCAAAACTTCTGTAGGGGGGTTTTTTGGAAAGTTTAGCACTCTGCGGGGGGTCTCCGCCCCAGGGGAGAAAATCAATCCTGCAACTGGATTTTCTCGGCGGATATATATCGCAGACCGGTGCAACCAAGACCAGACGATACGCGGTTCAAAGGGCTATCTTTTGATCCCGGGTGCACAATAGTAGCAATTGTCTTCGTAGAGTTGTTGCGGTTGCAGTGGGGAGGGTCGGGCGGCGGTTCGGTGCGGGGTGATTACGTCACCCCACCAAGCCGCCTACCTATCTTATAGTTGGATCTCCTCTCGCTATACCGATGCTACATATATGTGATTAATATCAGTCGATTCCTCTCGAAACGGCGGTCTTAATGATACCGGTGTGTGGTTTGTAGGATAAGTATTGAAATTCTTGTTTCACTTCGGCGAGGAAGCGGTAAGAAGTGT
>JAJNNX010000100.1:17500-22500 GCA_023159155.1 Ustulina deusta | reverse complement strand
CGGTCCCCGTAAAGGTATTATGCGAGGGGCTATAACACTCCCGAGGGAGCTACGTTCCTCAGGCTTTTATCCCCCTACGAAAACCGATGCTGGCCTCAACCTGGCGAAGTGCACCGGTGAGAACACCGGATGATCCGCCAGGAAAAGGTCTGGTCGCAAACGCTTCCCTTTCAACAATTTCACGTGCTATTTAACCCTCTTTTCAAAGTGCTTTTCATCTTTCGATCACTCTACTTGTGCGCTATCGGTCTCTGGCCAATATTTAGCTTTAGAAGAAATTTACCTCCCATTTAGAGCAGCATTCCCAAACTACTCGACTCGTCGAAGGAGCTTTACAGAGGCTTAGTGTCCAACCGTACGGGGCTCTCACCCTCTAAGGCGTCCCATTCCAGGGAACTCGGAAGGCACCGCGCCAAAAGCATCCTCTGCAAATTACAACTCGGACCCGAAGGCCAGATTTCAAATTTGAGCTGTTGCCGCTTCACTCGCCGTTACTAGGGCAATCCCTGTTGGTTTCTTTTCCTCCGCTTATTGATATGCTTAAGTTCAGCGGGTATTCCTACCTGATCCGAGGTCAACCTTATAAAAAATAGGGGGGTGTTTTACGGCAGGGGACCGGCTCATCTCTACAGGCGAGAATAAAATCTTTACTACGCCTAGAGTGTGAACCGACTCCGCCACTAACTTTAAGGAGCTACAGCAAAGAATGCGGTAGGCTCCCAACACTAAGCAACAGAGGCTTAAGGGTTGAAATGACGCTCGAACAGGCATGCCCACTAGAATACTAATGGGCGCAATGTGCGTTCAAAGATTCGATGATTCACTAAATTCTGCAATTCACATTACTTATCGCATTTCGCTGCGTTCTTCATCGATGCCAGAACCAAGAGATCCGTTGTTGAAAGTTTTAACTTAATTTCCATATAATGATTCAGAATACCATTTACTAAACAGAATTTGTTTTTCAGTCCACCGGCAGGTGGCACCGCATCTCTCTACCGGGTAGGTCTCTCCGGGTAGTACCTTCCCCTGTAAGGTACTATAGGATAGGGTCCTACAGGGTAGCAAGATGCGACCTGCCTGCCGAGGCAACAGAAGGTAAGTTCACATGGGTTTAGGAGTTGTAACAAACTCTTTAATGATCCCTCCGCTGGTTCACCAACGGAGACCTTGTTACGACTTTTACTTCCTCTAAATGACCGAGTTTGGATAACTTTCCGGCCCCGAGGTGTCGTTGCCGACTCCTCTGGGCCAGTCCGGAAGCCTCACTGAGCCATTCAATCGGTAGTAGCGACGGGCGGTGTGTACAAAGGGCAGGGACGTAATCAACGCAAGTTGATGACTTACGCTTACTAGGAATTCCTCGTTGAAGAGCAATAATTGCAATGCTCTATCCCCAGCACGACAGAGTTTAACAAGATTACCCAAGTATCTCTACTAAGGAAGTACTCGCTGTCTCTGTCAGTGTAACGCGCGTGCGGCCCAGAACATCTAAGGGCATCACAGACCTGTTATTGCATCCAACTTCCACCCGCTTAAGCGGATAGTCCCTCTAAGAAGCCAGCGTACTGCCAAAGCAATACGGGCTATTTAGCAGGTAAATGTCTCGTTCGTTATCGCAATTAAGCAGACAAATCACTCCACCAACTAAGAACGGCCATGCACCACCACCCACAAAATCAAGAAAGAGCTCTCAATCTGTCAATCCTCATTGTGTCTGGACCTGGTGAGTTTCCCCGTGTTGAGTCAAATTAAGCCGCAGGCTCCACTCCTGGTGGTGCCCTTCCGTCAATTTCTTTAAGTTTCAGCCTTGCGACCATACTCCCCCCAGAACCCAAAAACTTTGATTTCTCGTAAGGTGCCGAACGAGTCAAAAAATAACATCGTCCGATCCCTAGTCGGCATAGTTTATGGTTAAGACTACGACGGTATCTGATCGTCTTCGATCCCCTAACTTTCGTTCCTGATTAATGAAAACATCCTTGGCAAATGCTTTCGCAGTAGTTAGTCTTCAATAAATCCAAGAATTTCACCTCTGACAATTGAATACTGATGCCCCCGACTGTCCCTATTAATCATTACGGCGGTCCTAGAAACCAACAAAATAGAACCACACGTCCTATTCTATTATTCCATGCTAATGTATCCGAGCATAGGCCTGCTTTGAACACTCTAATTTTTTCACAGTAAAAGTCCTGGTTCCCCACTACACCCAGTGAAGGGCATAGGGCTCCCCAGAGGGAAAGGCCCGGCCGAACCAGTGCACGCGGTGAGGCGGACCGGCCAGCCAGGCCCAAGGTTCAACTACGAGCTTTTTAACTGCAACAACTTTAATATACGCTATTGGAGCTGGAATTACCGCGGCTGCTGGCACCAGACTTGCCCTCCAATTGTTCCTCGTTAAGGGATTTAAATTGTACTCATTCCAATTACAAGACCCAAAAGAGCCCTGTATCAGTATTTATTGTCACTACCTCCCCGTGTCGGGATTGGGTAATTTGCGCGCCTGCTGCCTTCCTTGGATGTAGTAGCCGTTTCTCAGGCTCCTTCTCCGGGGTCGAGCCCTAACCCTCCGTTACCCGTTGAAACCATGGCAGGCCAAGACCCTGCCATCGAAAGTTGATAGGGCAGAAATTTGAATGAACCATCGCCGGCGCAAGGCCATGCGATTCGAGAAGTTATTATAAATCACCCACAAGCCCCGAAGGGCATTGATTTTTAATCTAATAAATACATCCCTTCGTAAGTCGGGATTTTTAGCATGTATTAGCTCTAGAATTACCACGGTTATCCAAGTAATAAAGTACTATCAAATAAACAATAACTGATTTAATGAGCCATTCGCAGTTTCGCCGTATAATTGCTTATACTTAGACATGCATGGCTTAATCTTTGAGACAAGCATATGACTACTGGCAGAATCAACCAGGTAACTATCGTGCGCCAAAAAAAAATTGGCCAACCGGCTTTACAGCACGGAAGGATTAGTTACCTTTAAGCCAACTAAACCAAGGCCTAGTAGGGTGATATAGCGCATGCAATAACTAAACCTAGCAGCATAACTAGCATAGCTGTTAAGATAGCACTGGTCAGCACTATAATCAATAATATAGCGATCAAGGGTTCTTTACTGCCCAGTCACGCTATATTTCCCACCTAAACCAAGACCTAGCGGCTGACGGCGTAGTGATTAAGGCAAGGCCCGTCACACTATACCGCCTTCCAATATTTCCCTCTAAATTCCTTAGAACACTGGTCCGCCACACAAATCAACAGCCCTAAAACTGACGACAGTGGAACTTACAGGTCCCAAGAGGAGACTTAGACCGGCAAGTGCTCAAAAAAAGAGCAGTTACCGGGTAAGTATCTCCCGCTGCTTCATGCTATCGTTAACCCGAAGGTCAACTATTCATAAAGCCCAAACAGAAGCCGCCGAGACAAGAAATATGCCCGATGACCACTGCGCATCATCCTAGATTTAGCACTACGAATAGCACTGCTAGGGGGGGTAATATCTAGTAAAGCCCGAACAGCGACGAGTAGCATCTCAAGAAGGTGGACGAGCCCTATAGATATCCTGCAAATATGGAACAAAAAAAGACCTAGGTGCCCTATCTAGTAGGTATACAAAGGCCCAGAAGCCACTGCTTACACAGCAGCACACCCAACTCGGAATGACAGCAGCAATAATCCAGATGTCAGTATCTAGATGATCTCGCAAGAGGCAGTAGGTATTCTTCCCGGCGCGAACGCCAGGCTTTTCCCGGTATACCACTATTGATCACGGCTAGGTCTCGCTAGAGGCAGTAGGTATTCTTCCCAGCGCAAGCGCTAGGCTTTTCCCAGTATACCACTATCGATCGCTATCCCATTGCCGCTAACACACTAAGTTTGGGGCGGAGTTAGTGCCACTGTCTGGACTTGCACCCAGACAATCACACTTTCTCATATACCCACCGACCCCACTTGGGTCCAAAACACGGCTCAGAGGGTTCCCGTACAGGTTGTGGGTTTCCGAAAAAAGATTTGTATGGGAAAAACGCCAAGACGACTCACGAAACGGGTTTTTTCGTGAGTTCTGAGGACTTTAAGCATTCTGACTTAGAGAAAATTCCATCCCATTTTCCCATACAAAATCACCCACCCACTAACTCACAACCACCCACCCACTAACCTCACTACCACTCACCCACTAACCTCACTACCACCCACCCCCAACACCCACTACCACCACTATAACCACTATAACCACCACCTAGGGCCCCCAAACCAAAACTTCTGTAGGGGGGTTTTTTGGAAAGTTTAGCACTCTGCGGGGGGTCTCCGCCCCAGAGGAGGAAATCGATCTTGCAACTGGGTTTTCTCTACGGATATACATCGCACAATGGTGCAACCAGAACCAAAAGATAGCACTTTTAATTGCGCATCTTTTGATCCCGGATGCACGATGGTGGCGATTGTTTTCGTGGGGTTGCGACGGTTGCAGTAGGGAGGGTTGGGTGGTGGTGGTGGTGCAGCACCGGGTGGTCGACCGGTCGGCCGCAAGACCCCACCACCACCACCCAGGCTCTCCCGGGTAAGCTCTCCCAAATTCTGACTTGGCAAGAATTCCGTTGGATTCCTCCCATACAAAACCACCCACCTACCCACCTACCCACTAACCACCCATCCACCCATCCACTAAGTCCACTAAGTCCACTACCACCCACCCACTAAGTCCACTACTACTCACCCACTAAGTCCACTAACTACCTACCCTACTCTATCTCTCCCTCACACTCTCACACCCCACCACTCACCACCACTCACTCACTCACTAAGTCCACCAACCACCCACCCTACCTGTCTCTCCCGGGTAACCCTTCCTAAATTCTCACCCCGCCAACACCCACCAACACCCACTGACACCCACTAACCTCACTACCACCCACTCACTACCCACCCTACCCATCCCTCCCGGGTAGGTTCTGATAAATTCTTTTTTAACTTGGACAAAATTC
>JAJNNX010000100.1:5000-10000 GCA_023159155.1 Ustulina deusta | reverse complement strand
CCTGTTATTGCATCCAACTTCCACCCGCTTAAGCGGATAGTCCCTCTAAGAAGCCAGCGTACTGCCAAAGCAATACGGGCTATTTAGCAGGTAAATGTCTCGTTCGTTATCGCAATTAAGCAGACAAATCACTCCACCAACTAAGAACGGCCATGCACCACCACCCACAAAATCAAGAAAGAGCTCTCAATCTGTCAATCCTCATTGTGTCTGGACCTGGTGAGTTTCCCCGTGTTGAGTCAAATTAAGCCGCAGGCTCCACTCCTGGTGGTGCCCTTCCGTCAATTTCTTTAAGTTTCAGCCTTGCGACCATACTCCCCCCAGAACCCAAAAACTTTGATTTCTCGTAAGGTGCCGAACGAGTCAAAAAATAACATCGTCCGATCCCTAGTCGGCATAGTTTATGGTTAAGACTACGACGGTATCTGATCGTCTTCGATCCCCTAACTTTCGTTCCTGATTAATGAAAACATCCTTGGCAAATGCTTTCGCAGTAGTTAGTCTTCAATAAATCCAAGAATTTCACCTCTGACAATTGAATACTGATGCCCCCGACTGTCCCTATTAATCATTACGGCGGTCCTAGAAACCAACAAAATAGAACCACACGTCCTATTCTATTATTCCATGCTAATGTATCCGAGCATAGGCCTGCTTTGAACACTCTAATTTTTTCACAGTAAAAGTCCTGGTTCCCCACTACACCCAGTGAAGGGCATAGGGCTCCCCAGAGGGAAAGGCCCGGCCGAACCAGTGCACGCGGTGAGGCGGACCGGCCAGCCAGGCCCAAGGTTCAACTACGAGCTTTTTAACTGCAACAACTTTAATATACGCTATTGGAGCTGGAATTACCGCGGCTGCTGGCACCAGACTTGCCCTCCAATTGTTCCTCGTTAAGGGATTTAAATTGTACTCATTCCAATTACAAGACCCAAAAGAGCCCTGTATCAGTATTTATTGTCACTACCTCCCCGTGTCGGGATTGGGTAATTTGCGCGCCTGCTGCCTTCCTTGGATGTAGTAGCCGTTTCTCAGGCTCCTTCTCCGGGGTCGAGCCCTAACCCTCCGTTACCCGTTGAAACCATGGCAGGCCAAGACCCTGCCATCGAAAGTTGATAGGGCAGAAATTTGAATGAACCATCGCCGGCGCAAGGCCATGCGATTCGAGAAGTTATTATAAATCACCCACAAGCCCCGAAGGGCATTGATTTTTAATCTAATAAATACATCCCTTCGTAAGTCGGGATTTTTAGCATGTATTAGCTCTAGAATTACCACGGTTATCCAAGTAATAAAGTACTATCAAATAAACAATAACTGATTTAATGAGCCATTCGCAGTTTCGCCGTATAATTGCTTATACTTAGACATGCATGGCTTAATCTTTGAGACAAGCATATGACTACTGGCAGAATCAACCAGGTAACTATCGTGCGCCAAAAAAAAATTGGCCAACCGGCTTTACAGCACGGAAGGATTAGTTACCTTTAAGCCAACTAAACCAAGGCCTAGTAGGGTGATATAGCGCATGCAATAACTAAACCTAGCAGCATAACTAGCATAGCTGTTAAGATAGCACTGGTCAGCACTATAATCAATAATATAGCGATCAAGGGTTCTTTACTGCCCAGTCACGCTATATTTCCCACCTAAACCAAGACCTAGCGGCTGACGGCGTAGTGATTAAGGCAAGGCCCGTCACACTATACCGCCTTCCAATATTTCCCTCTAAATTCCTTAGAACACTGGTCCGCCACACAAATCAACAGCCCTAAAACTGACGACAGTGGAACTTACAGGTCCCAAGAGGAGACTTAGACCGGCAAGTGCTCAAAAAAAGAGCAGTTACCGGGTAAGTATCTCCCGCTGCTTCATGCTATCGTTAACCCGAAGGTCAACTATTCATAAAGCCCAAACAGAAGCCGCCGAGACAAGAAATATGCCCGATGACCACTGCGCATCATCCTAGATTTAGCACTACGAATAGCACTGCTAGGGGGGGTAATATCTAGTAAAGCCCGAACAGCGACGAGTAGCATCTCAAGAAGGTGGACGAGCCCTATAGATATCCTGCAAATATGGAACAAAAAAAGACCTAGGTGCCCTATCTAGTAGGTATACAAAGGCCCAGAAGCCACTGCTTACACAGCAGCACACCCAACTCGGAATGACAGCAGCAATAATCCAGATGTCAGTATCTAGATGATCTCGCAAGAGGCAGTAGGTATTCTTCCCGGCGCGAACGCCAGGCTTTTCCCGGTATACCACTATTGATCACGGCTAGGTCTCGCTAGAGGCAGTAGGTATTCTTCCCAGCGCAAGCGCTAGGCTTTTCCCAGTATACCACTATCGATCGCTATCCCATTGCCGCTAACACACTAAGTTTGGGGCGGAGTTAGTGCCACTGTCTGGACTTGCACCCAGACAATCACACTTTCTCATATACCCACCGACCCCACTTGGGTCCAAAACACGGCTCAGAGGGTTCCCGTACAGGTTGTGGGTTTCCGAAAAAAGATTTGTATGGGAAAAACGCCAAGACGACTCACGAAACGGGTTTTTTCGTGAGTTCTGAGGACTTTAAGCATTCTGACTTAGAGAAAATTCCATCCCATTTTCCCATACAAAATCACCCACCCACTAACTCACAACCACCCACCCACTAACCTCACTACCACTCACCCACTAACCTCACTACCACCCACCCCCAACACCCACTACCACCACTATAACCACTATAACCACCACCTAGGGCCCCCAAACCAAAACTTCTGTAGGGGGGTTTTTTGGAAAGTTTAGCACTCTGCGGGGGGTCTCCGCCCCAGAGGAGGAAATCGATCTTGCAACTGGGTTTTCTCTACGGATATACATCGCACAATGGTGCAACCAGAACCAAAAGATAGCACTTTTAATTGCGCATCTTTTGATCCCGGATGCACGATGGTGGCGATTGTTTTCGTGGGGTTGCGACGGTTGCAGTAGGGAGGGTTGGGTGGTGGTGGTGGTGCAGCACCGGGTGGTCGACCGGTCGGCCGCAAGACCCCACCACCACCACCCAGGCTCTCCCGGGTAAGCTCTCCCAAATTCTGACTTGGCAAGAATTCCGTTGGATTCCTCCCATACAAAACCACCCACCTACCCACCTACCCACTAACCACCCATCCACCCATCCACTAAGTCCACTAAGTCCACTACCACCCACCCACTAAGTCCACTACTACTCACCCACTAAGTCCACTAACTACCTACCCTACTCTATCTCTCCCTCACACTCTCACACCCCACCACTCACCACCACTCACTCACTCACTAAGTCCACCAACCACCCACCCTACCTGTCTCTCCCGGGTAACCCTTCCTAAATTCTCACCCCGCCAACACCCACCAACACCCACTGACACCCACTAACCTCACTACCACCCACTCACTACCCACCCTACCCATCCCTCCCGGGTAGGTTCTGATAAATTCTTTTTTAACTTGGACAAAATTCTATTCCACCTACCTCACCCTCCCACCCGCCCGCCCACACCATACCCTCCTCCCAGGTAACCCTTCCTAAATTCTTACCCCGCCAACACCCCACCAACACCCGCCCGCCCACACCATACCCCTCCTCCCAGATAACCCTTCCTAAATTCTTACCCCGCCAACACCCCACCAACACCCGCCCGCCCACACCATACCCCTCCTCCCAGATAACCCTTCCTAAATTCTTACCCCGCCAACACCCCACCAACACCCGCCCGCCCACACTATACCCCTCCTCCCGGATAACCCTTCCTAAATTCTTACCCCGCCAACACCCACCAACACCCGCCCGCCCACACTATACCCCTCCTCCCGGATAACCCTTCCTAAATTCTTACCCCGCCAACACCCACCAACACCCGCCCGCCCACACTATACCCCTCCTCCCGGATAACCCTTCCTAAATTCTTACCCCGCCAACACCCACCAACACCCGCTGACCTCACTACCACCCACCCCCAACACCCACTACCACCACTATAACCACTATAACCACCACCTAGGGCCCCCAAACCAAAACTTCTGTAGGGGGGTTTTTTGGAAAGTTTAGCACTCTGCGGGGGGTCTCCGCCCCAGGGGAGAAAATCAATCCTGCAACTGGATTTTCTCGGCGGATATATATCGCAGACCGGTGCAACCAAGACCAGACGATACGCGGTTCAAAGGGCTATCTTTTGATCCCGGGTGCACAATAGTAGCAATTGTCTTCGTAGAGTTGTTGCGGTTGCAGTGGGGAGGGTCGGGCGGCGGTTCGGTGCGGGGTGATTACGTCACCCCACCAAGCCGCCTACCTATCTTATAGTTGGATCTCCTCTCGCTATACCGATGCTACATATATGTGATTAATATCAGTCGATTCCTCTCGAAACGGCGGTCTTAATGATACCGGTGTGTGGTTTGTAGGATAAGTATTGAAATTCTTGTTTCACTTCGGCGAGGAAGCGGTAAGAAGTGTGATAGATTTTTGAACAACCGAGTAATTAAGAATGATCGAAATAACTTAGTTCGGTATTTCTTAACCGGTTTTTGGTCTACTACAACATGACCTACTTTGTTTAAAAGCTAAAAAATTCAGCTATCGAACAATACTAGTTGAAAGCTAACTAGATATAAACTCATCAGGATATTCCATATGGATCGTCTTTTCTAGGGTAGCTTGGCTCAACCCTACCGGGTAGCTTCTCCCAAATTATGACTTAGAGAAAATTCCATCCCATTTTCCCATACAAAATCACCCACCCACTAACTCACAACCACCCACCCACTAACCTCACAACCACCCACCCACTAACCTCACTACCACCCACCCACTAAGTCCACTAACCTCACTACCACCCACCCACTAAACCCACTAACCTCACTACCACCCACCCACTAAGCCCACTAACCTCACTACCACCCACCCACTAAGTCCACTAACCTCACTACCACCCACCCACTAAACCCACTAACCTCACTACCACCACTAT